>JANJYP010229234.1:0-10802 GCA_024605115.1 Rastrelliger brachysoma | reverse complement strand
TTAAACCACAGCCTTGGAAGGTCAGTTTCAAATAGTGGAACCATATGTTGTTTGTATGGAAGAGAAGGGTGACCAGACATCACAGAAAATCTGAATTACGAGCAGTTGTCCTGAATTCCGAATCCCATCTTGTTATCCTGAAAGTTAGACTAAATCTGAGGTTTGATTAGTTATATCCTAATAAAACTGAAAGTGAAACATTCTTTTGTTGTTCACTGTTTGTTGTTCTTTGGTTCATCAATGTTATGTCTGTAGCCTACATCTACATGGATGGCTGTTTATGGCTGCTGTAATTTATTTTAGTCATGTACAGCAGTGCCACTAACTAATAAATACCTAAACATAGCCAGGACACATAGTTATGATATTTTTTAATTAAAACATAGAATAAAATAAATTTTATGTAATGGATAGTGATTTACACATTAGTACATACAGTCACTGTCACAGTCACTGTAAACAGTGGTGGTTTTTGGTGCAGGTGAACAACACCCCTGCTGAAAAGGAGCTGCGTACGGATCCTGTATGAGAGGGCACAGGGCGCAGTGGTGGACAATTCAGCTCTGGGTCAGAAGGATCCACTGTGAGTAGTGATCATGAATCCGGCCCACAACTGAATCCACAATTATGACGGTAATATTATAAATTCTGTGTGCGCTCTGTGTAACTCGTGGTAAAACGCTGCACTGAATGGCTGCTCACATCAAAATAACCCACTGAAGAAAATGAAGCAGCAGGAAGACTCCTGACATAGTCAGCGCACTGTGCACAGGGTTCGCAACCTGTGACAATGAGTGAGTCACATTATGCGCAGCAGCAGGGGCGTCCCTAGAGTTTGGGGGGCTCTGGGAAAAGAAGAACACTTTTGCACTTAAGTACATTTCAGAGCATGTACTTTCTTACTTTTACTTGAATAAAAGATTTTAATCCGCACTAGTGNTTATTATTATTATTATTATTATTATTATTATTATTATTATTATTATTATTATTATTATTACTATGGGTGGGGGTGGCCTCTGCTGCTGAGCATAATGTTAAAAAAAGATCGAAGGAAGAGACAATTTTGACATGTTTTACTGTACATTGACACTGAATGTAACGTACAGAGTCCATGCCCACCCACAACTCCCCTGTCTTAAATTTCACCCCTTCTCCTCTGGTGACCCAATGAGAGATTTGTCAAGCCCACCTTACATGTAACTTCTCATACATCATATAAATACTCCATATGCCAGCAATGTGAGGACCTCAGCATCACAATCATACTCTTAATGGTACAGAACAGAAATCCAGGACATGTTTTGATTGCTTCTCAAAAGAGTATGATAACTTTGATCTCACAACCATAACACAGACTCCAATCTGCTCCATGTGAAACTACACAGGGAAACATTATTGTCTCAGTGCTGCTAAAATATACATCTTGGCAGTATGTATTTTCAGAGCAGTAAACATAGATGAAAAGGTAATTGCATCCAAGCCATATAGCTAATGGTACTGGATGCTATGCTATTGACAGTTTAATTACTTTCAAGTGGCATGTGTAGAGATGTATCAAAAGGCTATGACACATTTTTGTTAGCAATTAGTTGAGGACTTAAAATTATCTAAATGAAGTGTTACTGGGAAAAAAACATTCACTACAATACTTCATTTCACTGAGTGGTTTATTTCAGTTCTACATGATTTTATGGATGTCACTCCAATTTCATGGCATCGCAGGTGCTCCCAAATACAAACACTGGCCAGACTTAAAAGCAGAAGTCTGACCTGGTTTCAAAAACGATATATCAGTGTGTTTCACAACTTTATCCTGCACTTGAAAATGGATATTTACTTAGAATCAATAGAGGAGTTTAATGGATTTGAAAGAAAGAAACGAATGGCTTTGGCTTTGAGTCACAAAACTGAAGTTTGGCTGTCATGTGTCCTATAAACCCAGACACATTTGTGATGGTTGGTTTTAGTCACAGGTTTATATAAAGACAGAGAGGTGATTAGAGGGGGAGCATTTCAAAGGGCAATGAAAAGCAGACCGTATCTCAATGAGCAAGTCTTGTGATTAATTCCACATTTTTTTTCTGGCACACACAGATTTTCTTTTCTTTTGTTTCTATTCATCTATCTCTGTCATTTGCACACAAGTACACTGGCACAGACACACAACCATGCAGTCTTACAGTCATACAGAGCAAAAAAAAACAAAGTACCGCCACGGCAACAGGTTTAGAAACTAAACGTTATGAAAGGAACAATGAAAACACTGGTAGTATCATCAGAGTAATATCTATGGGCCAAACTTCTATGCAAGGGATTACAGTATGTGCAGAACTTGAAACGCTGCCTTCACTGTAAAACTCACTTAGTGGGTTGGGTTTCAGTTTTGTCTTTTATAAATCACTGTCCCAAGAGTATGTGATGAGCATGGACCTGAATGGGAGCCATGTTGAAAATCCACTCCTCTTCAAGTGATCCTAAAGATTTGGCCTATCAGCTGGTTTACGACGTAACAGGATGATCCCAGTTCCCCAATTTGCTGAAACCATGAATAAACCAGCATGACATATTGTTATTTCTGTTTCTAATTAGGAACAAGTTCAGCCTTTTTCTGAATTATTATCCATCTGAGTATCAGATGCTGGTGTACTATAATCCCACCTGCATAAAGAACACTGGTTCCAAGACTTAGTGACCCAAAAGTTCTTACCACTGCTTCACTGCACGGCTAACACACAAGTATTTCTTTAAGGTTTCAAACCTAATTGTAAACACATTGTAGCTCTAAATAAGTAGGCTCAGGGTTGCCAATCGATAAGAAAAGAAACCCATTAACAACTGCACTAACAACTTCAGGCAATTCTTTTGCAGAAGTACACTATTATACGTTGCCACAAAATCCATATTAATTAGGATAAGAAGTCTTATTATTCACCTCAAGACTAATTAGGCTGAATAAGTTTTTATACAGCTTATTCAGTGCTGCAGGGTTATCAGATATATTCCTCCCTACGGAAGGTGCTGTTTTGACATTATTTGACATTAAAGCCTTGAGCCTTAATACACACTGGAGCCTGTAAAACAGTCACTCTACAGGCTACAATCCTGACTAAAAGTTATAGGAAAATACCAACTGCTTAGAATAGATAATGATCATGATTAAAAATCCAAGCCACAGAGGGAAATGCTAGGCCATAGAGACACATCATATCACATGACATCATATGAAATTTGATGTTTTTCCTGCACTTTTAAAAAGTATATTTAAAAGCTCATTTATTCAAATTAAATTAAACTGCGATTCAGTTAATAACGTCAACATTTTATATATCCTCAAATGTTGGATGTGAATGTAGTTAAATTGTTTGAGCAAATCACACACTGGCAAAATGTGCAAGTCAAAACAAATATCTAATGTAATCCATGGTTGATATATCGCATTTTCAATCATAGAGTGCACAGGGTTAGATAGATATTCAGTCATATGATGAGCTGTTTATGTCTACAATGAATCTGCAGGAAGCATCAGGATCTTAAATCAAGATCATCCTGTAATCCAAACCGACATCCCTCTTGAAACCAGCAGTCATGACAGCCTGAGGCCAAATCACACTTCTGCAGGAACAAAAAACATCACAGCAGTCAGCGCAGAAACACAAACATCAACATCAGCCACACCAAAACCTATCCTATCATATATCCATCCACCAGCAGAACTAGAGAGCCAGGAACCTAGATAATGTTAAACCACACGTCCCATGGGATTTGGGGGCAGAGTGAATGAAAATCCAGATTTGTACGGCATTATGGTTTGCTTGACAGATATAGAGGCCAGTGCATGTACATTTTTTATCATTACTTAAGCAGTTTTTTTAAGTGAGTTGTAGAAATTGAAGTCTGAGTTCTCGTTAAAAAAGTAGCACTACTTTAAAATAAATCATTAGGCTGTAGACTCACAAAATTCTCTCTTGTGGTTCAAAGCAGCTAGTCCATTGATTTATGGAGAGCAGAGCGGTGGTATCAAATTATTGTTGGACTAAAGGCCAAAACACACCAACGCCAAATGGCACACGTCAAAGGAGCCTCCTCCATTATTTTCTATGTGCAACCCCCACAGTGGTTCACTGTAGTTTTAATCACTTCACTTGTGCCTGTTCATATCAACACAAAAATGTATTGTTGGTTAATTTGCTGCTTTCAAAACATAATCTCATTGCTAGGTCTGTGGATATTCTCATTTGTCCAGGTCATATTATTTCAGGCAACAATTGAATCGAAAGCAACTGGACTTTGTCTTGAAGATGTTTCGCCTCTTATCCAAGCGGTTTAATCAGTTCTTAACACTTTGGTCTGACTAGTGGGGACTAGTCAGACTGAAGCGTTGATACATCCTAGTAACTACTATATTGAAATGCTGCAGCACACTTCCTATTGTTGCTAGAGGCTGCACTTGGCACACATTGTATGTCTCACAACTGCTGTGGTGATCTGTTTTCAACTTAAGGTAGTCTCTGGTAAAAGGAACCACTATTCCACCTAAACACAGCAACACCCGTTTACCTGACATTCTTCTCTAACTCCTTCCAACCCCCTCTAGCCTACTGGACATAATGTCTTAACCCTACTAGGGTAGAACTGTGTCAGGCACTGAAACATAAAAAACAACACTAAAACTTGAGGTTCCTTTTTAGTTACATCTCGTTCTGCCAAGAAATTAAATTCATGAGAAGGTTTGTCTACAATAACACATTAAATCCCTATGAGACGGGAATGCCGGATTTTATTCCGCCTACAGGAGGAGTATTCAATGGAAAGTGGGGGAGAGAACCACTTCTGGTCAGAGTCAAAGTACACTGCAAATGTACTCAAGTGGTTATTTGGTGAAGGAATAGTGTGTGCTAGAATTGGACAGAGGCATGTACTGTATCTCCGAAACAGCTAAAGGCATTTGGTATCGTGGTCAGTTTGGATTCAGAGCCAGTGTTAAGAGTGTGCCTCGTGTCTCAAACAATGCTTTTGAGTTACAGCACATTGTTTGAGGTTAGGGCATGTGGTTAAGTAGAGTTCTAGTGCATATTGTAAACTTCACTGTCTGCTCCTCTTCATTTAAATCTGCAGTCTTCACAAAAATAGTTGGCTCTTAGCTCAAAAGTTTTAATGCACAGTCTTATTCAATGACCTGCATGCATCTGTGGTATCACACCCAGTTGTTGCTGACAACTAAAACAGTATCCTCAATATCCTAAAATAGCTCTTGTTCAGAAGTTGATTTGGCCACTTGCCCTATTGGACTACGATTAACAAGGTTGGGTTATTGTTATCTGACAACTGATCTAAGGACTACAATAATCTTCAACCCACTAAGAATTAGGAACTGTTATGAAGCAGCTGAGACAAACAGCTTAAACACTGACATTTATAAAGGTAAGCTAATGTAACATTATTCAACATGTACTGCATATTATATGGATGATCATCTGCTTTGCAATAAAGAGCACAGGTGGTTATAATAATGCTACTGTAAGTGAAAAAAAGCAGCACACAGCACGCAATTCTCTTCAAACTACCAGAGTTTGAAGATGACAACTGGATTTACTATGGAGAGTTATGGAGAAATTCCACTGGGTCCGGCTTGGCTGCGGAACAGCTCTGCCACGCCGGTGGACCTGATAGGTTTCTATTATAGTCAATGAATGAACTTCCACCAGGTCGCCAGACGCCGGATCACGGTGCAGCAATTCAGCACAGAGCAGATCGGGACAGGGACAGGAAGTTGAGCACAAATACAAAATATACCACCGGTTTTAATTCCAAAATAAAATACACCGTATTACAACCAACATTTTTTTTGCTTGTCCGATTAGATTTAGTTTTAAATTAAGTATGCCTACATAATTACACAAAATGTCCCTACCCATGGTTGAGGTTGAATCACAATTATCTCTAAGACAAGGCAGATCAACAAGTCAGCACCCAGTTATTTTAATACTATTCCTCTGAGTGAAAGTGGTTAGCCATAGCAACATCATGCTACATTATCTCATAAGATGGTACGTGAACTCATGGATCCAGCTGCAAGCCGGAGCTGGGCTGCTTCGCAGCAGAGACGGATCCAGTGAGAGTTGACGGATGGTGGATCTGTTCCGGACCGGAGCCGTACCGCAGCCATTCCGTATCTGGTGGAATTCCCCAGTTTGGGGCAGTGTGTTCAAAAAAGTAAACAGTGTCTTCTCCACTGACCTCAAGATAGATGAGAACAACACATGTAGCCACGGTAACTGTAGACACCAGAGATGGTGACAGCTATTGTAGCTTCAAAAATACTTAGAAGGAACAAAAAGACAAAAGTGACAGAACAAAAATAAAATGCCGTTTTTTAAACCAAAACTACGATGCATTTTCGTAATGTGTGCATCTGTCCTAATTTTAGCAGGTAGTCTAGTCTACAATCTGTAGATTGTCTGAAAAGTCACTTTTTTGTCTCATCAACCTGCTTTTCCCAGAGGAGAAAGCCGGAAAAATATACAAAACAGGCATCCTAGTCCATGTTTATTCTGCAGTGCTAACACCCAATAAATCTGTCTGAAATGCCCAAGTGAGCACTGGAATATGTGAAAACTGAATACATACACATAAGCTTACACACCATGGGATCATTGCCACACTGCTTAACTAGAGTGTGTTCACTGACACCACAGAGCCAAGGAACGCTGGCAAAAGCTTTTGCAGAAATATAAAACTGGAAACTTGTTGAAGCATACCAGTCATATTTGAAAGGATTGGTTATATGCCATCTTTGGTGTAATGTGTACATTAATATTTCTTGTATATTGTGTAATGCATTTAGGAACAGCTGCAAGAGAGAATATTCTTTTTCAGCATCAATAGCACCTCGAGTGACAGCTAAAAGCCAGCCACATGGGCCCCGCCTGCCATTTGGAAGGGGTCTTGGTGAGAGAGGCTAGCAAAACAACATTCTCCAGCTATGCTAATTGGCATACTTTCACATGGGCTGGAATGCTATGATAACATCCACCTCTATTCCCTAAGGAGGCCTTGATCCTGCAGGCGTTTACTGGGTCAGGGGACCTTGATGTGGATGAAAGCAAGGTAGAGGACCTCCATTATGGATATACAGAGTGGGGGATGGTCTCTCACTCATGGACAGACACATGGTATTTGGATATGTTGGGGGGATGCTTCCTTCATGAGGCATTGGTGTTTTAAAGCACTGGGGGACAGAAGGAGGCTTTAGTTAAGATTTCTGTCATTTAGGGGCATGTGCTGTCAGGTAGCTGTCACGCCCCATGCACAGTGGGGGGCTATGAGGCAGGGGGACTAGTGGGGAAGTAGGGTGGGCTTTGGGACAAAGTGGAGCCCTGTCTCTGCGGGGATGGTCACAGAGGCACGGGATTGATGGGGTGGTGATGAGAGATGGAGATGTCAGGGAACAGACACCCATTCAGAGTGAGACCAGTAAGAGAGGCCTACTGGGGAACTATGGGGCCCATCACCATCTCCACTCTCTGACCTGAGTTGGGGAAGAGGAACTGGGGGAGGGAAGAAAAGAGAAAAAGGGGGGACTGTCCAGTAGAGTTCACACACATCACCCCACTATGGGATTATTATTCTGAGGTGTGACTTGAGCCAGCTGCCATGGCATCCACAGAACCTACAGTATGTGTCTACACAAGATGTTGTGAATCAATTACTTCTCTATGCTACCGAAGTAAAAACTAGCTTCATGGCGCATGTACGTGTGTCATGGTAGTAGACTATGGAGCAGAAATAATAAACTACCTGGCTTGCTCGTTTGAAGGGCATGACATTTTGGGTCACAACTCCATCACAGGGCCTCCCAAATATTTCTGAGAGCAGAGACAAAGAAATAGGAGACTGATAAGCAACAGTCAGCTAAGGTCATACCAGGTATTCTGGGGTAACTGAAGGGATTATTCACATTAAAATTTAACTAGGAGAATACAAATCTATTCTTTGCATATTCCAATAACTAAACACATGCAGATTACTGATCTGATGACAGGGCTTTCTTTTTCACAAATCTGTAAAATTGGGTAAAATTCATAGGGATCATTTTAATGTAAGGTAATTTGAAGCCATGGATTACTGTGGTGTTAAAAACTTTAAATGTTAAATGAATAACTGATTGTAGAAACACTGCACTTTATGATGAAACTGAAAAAAAGTGTTCAGTGTGAATTGGCTTTATTTGGCCAATATCCACTTTGGTTATAGTCTCAGTATTGGTCATGATACAAGCAGACTACAGACTACAATCACATTATACAGTCAAGAGCGCTGAGTTGATGACTTTTTTCTGGAATACAGTCAATTTAATACACAATTCACACCTCTAATTCTTAAAACTCATTAAGAGGGGTATTTTTCATTCCTGGTGGCTGTTGCTGTGGACATAGAGATGCATGAATTGCTTATTGTTTGGGGTGCATGTGGCATATACGTCAAGGGACAGAGTAACCAAAGACAGACCCTCTCCACATCCCCACCAGGGAGCTGAGCCAGAGAAACTCTAGTCACGTTCAAATAAATTCTTTCCTGTCCAAATTGACACCCTTCCGTTGCCATGGTGTGGCTTTGGTTTAGTTTACAGTAATTTGGAGTCTGGGTGGCACAGGAATGTGGTGAGGGACAGAGGCTTATGGTGCACTTAAGATGACTTACGTGCTCAAATTATGGGGTGGGTTTCCAACACTTATCACTTTTCACGTATACATAAGAGGTTTACCTGCTGCTGGGATGAAGCAAGTAATTATTTTGAATGGGTTAAATATAAATCATCAACAAAGTCATTCTACTGCTTTGTTTAAATTGTTTAAATCTCCCTTAGTTCTTTCTCTACAATAAACTCTTAACCATTCATCACTCTCCTAAGATAATTACTGATGTATTGATCCAAATTTCTTTATAAATGTCACATTTTGTTTGTGTTGAGTTAAGATCATGGGAGGACAAGGTTGAATATTTTCACTGCCTTCTTTTTCTCTGCCATCTCATACTATATGAAACCATTTAGTTGGCATGAAAAAGAACCAGTTATGAAGTCAGGCTAGCCGAAGGTGCTAACCTCATGTGAAACATTCTACTTTGTGTCAAAAATCAAGTAGACCCCCTTTGAAGTTGCCTTAAAGCTGGGCCAAACCCAATCCTAGAAAATGCATCTGCTCTTAATAAAAAACAATAATCCACCTCACCAAACTGAAAACATCCAGCAGCGTGTGTGAAAAGTTTGCATCATATAGACTACCTCACAGCAGGAATGAACATGCTGGTCGACAGAAATGCTGGCAGGCTGAGTGTTTTGGTCAATTTCAAACAATGACAGACCTACATGTGGCACGGTCTTCGTTTCCAACACTGGAGATCTAATAACCGTTTCCCATGTACACAGAGAAGACAGACACATGGTGTTGATAATCGACATAATGCACTCCTTGCTAAAAGGTAATGGAATCCCCATGGCACAAAAAAATTAAATACACACTTATAGATATATGCAAACATCCACAGCCAGACACCTTCTCTCTTGCACTCATTCTCTCAGTTTCCTTGTCTTGTCCACATTTTTCACCTTTCATAAACTCATAATCTAAACTGTCAGCACAAACTCCAGTCTTAATGTAAAGACCTGCATCTGCTTGTGAGATTAAATACTAGGCCTGGAATATAACTCTTATTTAGGACAGCATCCATCTTTTCTTCTATGGTTAAATACAGTGAAAGTAAGAACTACAGACAGAGCATCCATAGGAGTCACATGCATACCTCACAAATTACACCCAGTGCCAATGCAGAAAGTAGAAGGCCCTTTATGCAGCAAGGCAGGAAGTGAGGGTGTTCGGGTCAAAATAACAGATCTGACTTTAATGCAGGAGACCAGAGTTTGCTTGTGTTTGACTATACCTTAACAATAGTCTATTTGCTATGACAAGAATCTTCCCTTAACCATACCTTGGTTGCAATGTGCAAATATTTAAGAAAAAGGAAATTTTAAAACTATTGGCACTGGATGTCAAAGAGATGCTACAAAATCATCAATTCATACATGGTTTGAACCCAACAGGAGCTACAGTAATTTCAACCACAGGAGGAGAAATGTTTTCTTGCCAGAAAAGATAGTGGAGGGTAGATCAAGCAGTGGTTATGCTTTTCAGTTACTGTGAAAATTAAAGCAGTCTGACTTGAGGTCCACAAACCCTATGGCAGGGGAACAAGCAGAGTCCAACAATGTCAGAGTCAGACACTAACCCCGAAACTGTTTCCAATGAAACTGTCTGGAAGGGGGATGCTAATGGAACAGCTTACCAAAGAACAGCATTCTCCAGATAAGAGCTTCTACACTGCAATTCAAAACATTCCTCCATCTCCAACTGTGGAGCACTGACAATGTCTGCAACACAAACAACTGGGGTTCCTATTCATTTTAATGAGAAACTAGGTTGAATGTCAGTGTTTATAAATTAATGCCGCCATTACAACTATTGCATGTTTCCATATGTAAGTGACCTGGCCGTGACCACTTAAAACCTGATTATTACAATAAATCTCTTCAGAAACACGACACAGAGTAGTTTCTTTATGGCCACTGGTCCTCCTTCCAAGGCTGATCACCATATACCGTAGAACAAAAGATCAAATGTGCAGTGAACACAAAGCCAAAACAGTTAATCTTAACATTTGACGGATAGAAAAATATCTCAAGTCAATAAAACAGTAAAGTACTTAAGTATAGTGTTCACATTGTTCCAGTGGAATAATCTGGT
>JANJYP010229222.1:0-14625 GCA_024605115.1 Rastrelliger brachysoma | reverse complement strand
AGAAAATGTGACTCATCCACAGTTTAAAACAAATATTTGAGTACAGATTAGTACACACACACACACACACACACACACACACACACACACACACACACACACACACACACACACACACACATTTCTCTTTAGCTTTCCACTCCGCTCTTCATCACTGTCTGCTGAACCTGTTTAATCCCTCCAGTCTATCTGGCCATTTGCCAGGGAGACTATTGAATGGTGATGCAGAGGTGAGCTATCTGGAGGATGAGGTCAACAGTCAGGGTTGAAGCAAACTCACCACCACTGTCATACCTTGGCAAGTGTCCCACAGCAATAAAGGAGATGCACTGGAGAAAATAAGAACCCACAAGAAAACAGAAAATATAACTTCAACATATTCAAAATAGGGAAGGGGGTGTTTAAAAGATCAAAATGATTTTGTGACCTATGTTCCAAATGCAGCAAAGTGTATAATGCAAACTAAATCTGATTCAATCAATATGTTCATGTTGATGTATCCACCTACTCTGAAGGAGCTCACTGTTAAGATGTCAAATACCTACTCAATGAAAACAAAGAGAAGATACTTGTTCTGAACACTTATGAGTTGCTGACTTTCTATGGGATTCTTCTCACATATGGGCGAAGTCCAGTGCCGTGGCAGTATGTTTTTGTCATATGACTCTAATGTTTAAAATGAGGCCATCTCATTGTAAAAATCAGGGTCATTGTGCAGAGTTTTATGAGACTTGTGACATAAGCACATTGTGTTACTGATTGTTTATATTGTAGCTGTATGTTAGCCAGGGAGCATGAGATGCATGCCCTCTCCCTCACATGCTGCAGTCATACACACACACACACACACACACACACACACACACACACACACACACACACACACACACACACACACACACACACACATACACACACACACACACACACACTGCACTGGTTCCTAGCTAGCTGAGCTGATACTAAATATGACGTCGACATGCTGCCAGCTACTGATTGGTCAGAGTGTCGCCAAAAGCCGCCTTAAAAAAATGTCTCACCTCCTGCAGCCTTCTCTTGCTCAGACTGACAAAAAGCCACATACTGAACAGCTGATTTGGTTACCTATATTGTTTCCATGTCCCAGAATGAATTAACCTGTTTAAGAAGAGTTTGCCATTGGCAGTGTTTGTATTTTTTTATAAATATATATATTGTATTTCATGAACAATAGTAATAAAGCTTTCAAATAAATTCTTACCACATCTTATTGCATGTGTTACTGTTATTTTAAGATTTTAAATGTCTAAATAAGTTTAACTGTACAATTTGTATGAATTCTGACTAATCATATTTTATTGAATTTACCAATGTAAAATAAATAGATAAAAATAAAAAATATGTAATCTAATCATTGCATCTGCTCATTAGATCATCTCTTTTGAAACTGTTTGACCTTGTATCAACTCCCCCTCCCTTCTATTTCACGTGCCTTTTGTCTCATTTGCCTCTTTTTTCTTTCTCTTCATTTCCTAGGCAGCATAGGTTTCAGACAGTCCTTCAGGGGTTTTCTCTTCCGTCAGCCCGAGTACAGATATTTCAGCACCTTGATTTCAGAGTAATTACATAAGGATAAATGATGACTCTCCCTGAAAGCATTTCTCCCCTCTTTCTGTCAACCCATCAAGAACAGGACCTGAGGCATAGCAATCACTCAGTAGTACTGTGCAGGAGTGAGTTAGAATCTCAGAAGTTTACAAGTAGAGACAAAAAGACTTTTCTTGATTTCAGAGTAATTACATAAGAATAACTCTTTCTGAATGCATTCCACCTTCTTTATGTGAAGTCGACAGGAATAGGACCTGGGGCACAGCAATCACTCTAGTGCTCTGCAGGAGGGAGTTATAATCTTTCAAAAGTTCACGTTTTGTTTTTTTTCTTATTTGTTATCTTTAACTTTTTGAATCTTCATTTATTCAGGGTTTTTGGCTAAGCACAAATGCTATTTTTCTGCACCATACTGTGACTGTGTCACATTCATGGATTCCCAGCAGGGATTTGCCAAGGGCAACCACAGTTTTCCTGTTTGCCACTGATCAGTTCAACTACTAGGGATTGCTCATGGGTACTTCAATAATAGCTAAAGAAGGACAGCTCATTTACACCTGACCCAGATTTCCTCACCTGCCTCTCAATTTAAACCCTAAAGTCTTGAAGTGCTCTTTTCCAAGCTTTGGGGTACTCCTGGTTATCATTTTAAAGTTATGTAGGCTTTATAAAAATTAGGTTAAAACTGTGAATTTCATATTAAGATCTGACCTATGCAGGTACAACCAAAGACTATGAATTTAACAATTCAGACCAGTCATTTGACTTGAGATTACCTTTTTATGATTCCTGTCGCTTTACAGAGTGCCTTTTGCACTTTAAGGCCAGCAGCTCTTTGAAGTATATCTGTGAGGACCATCAGAATCCAACCCGGTCTTCCGTTTGATATAAAGCAGGTTAACAATAACAACTTAAAATTCAGGATGGGAATGGGACACTTTTGAGTGATGTACTGTATTTGGCCCATGGTAGGAAAAAAAAAAAGTCCTTTGAGGGAGTTTGGGATGAATAAAAATCAGGCATTATGTAACATCTTCTCTCAGGAGCACATCCAGGCTCAACAGGGGTAGAAACACACTGCTGCCCCAGCAGAAGGCCTCACACCAGGGCCTTGATTTAATCACTGCCCAGCAAGGGGAGAGGCCAAGCAGGCAACAAAGCTGCCCTCCAGCTTTCCATCCTCCTACCATCAATGCTCCCTGTGGGTTGACCCAGGAGAGGCCATCCCTCACCCTCTACCCATGTTGTTTGAAGATGAGAGGAGCTGAGTGTGAAGGGAAGGACGGCCAAGAGGAGGAGAGGTAGATGAAACCCTGGTTGTTCTCTTTGAACTGCTAATCACTGTGTTTAAAGCTGACCTCGCTTCCTGTCTCTTTCTGTGTTTGGCTCATTAAAATATGTACCCTGAAAAGGGGTCCTGATGATACCATGAACCACAATTTCTACTTCATTTCCAGACAAACACGTACACCTCATTTTCACGCCTCAATATAATGGAAATAATTGTGCATTAGTCATCGGGAAATGTTTAATAATCTACAATAATTTGTTATTCCTAATATTATATAAGTATATACACCTGTTGACACCACGTCCCACTATGAGTATACCCAGTCAGCACAGAGTAAACCTCGATTACAAACTCTGAGGCAGGGACTCCTTTAGCCCCCGTAAACGTTCCAGGACCCTGTCAAGGCCTGGAAATGGCCTGAAAAATGCAAAATAATGGCCAACTTCCTTTATGGTTCCAATAAACCTTTTTATTCCTCGAGACAGGTAACATATTTGTAAATTTCTTAATTGTACTTCAATCTGGGATTTTTGAAAATTTCAAAGGGGCGCTGTTGATCCATTTTGACATGGATGGTGGCAGGATGTATTGCATGAGTCCAAAAGTGTGTGTCAAGTTTTGTGACTGCAGAGGCATCCCTTGCCCCTAAAAAACAATATCATATGTCATGATGAAATGTAATATAATAATGCCATGATGACACCATTTGATTATACTGTAGGTTGTGAGTTTTCAAATGTAACATACTCAAAGTCTTATAAATTAGGTGAGTAAATTTCAGGTGCCTGTGGTTGATTTACAAAGAGTTATTACACAAAGTATGACGCATGTAACTTCCTGTTCCTTAATTTTCATGGTTGTTTTTTTGAAAGTTTCTAGGGGGCGCTGTTGAGCCATTTTTATTTACACAATGTATAAATTATCAAAATCTTCACAAACCTGATGCGCCCGCCAACATTGCTGAGTTTTGGGAGATGGGCACCAGAAAAAATAGCAAAAAAACAGGCAAAGGGAGAAGAAGAATATCTTTCCTGTCCTTTAAAGCTCATCTCTGCCCAATCATGCTCTCCATGATCAATTATGCTCTGGCTCAATAACTACTGTATAAGCTATATAGCTATATTGCAATAGCTTATGGCTATGCAGTTATTGTATAGCTACTAAGCATCATTCTCATTGTTTTGTGTATGTATTTTTTTCTGTTGCCAGACTGCACTGCTATATTGACACATTAAATAATATAAACACAACTAAAAACACTACTGAAATATAATTGTGTGCATTGTGACTGTATACAATAGTGGCAATGAATGATCAAAGAATAAGTTACTGATAGCAGATTGTTGGTTTCATCATCTACAAAAGTTTTCCCTGTCCACTCTTAAATTGTGAAGGCAGATTTATCCAGTCTGGAGAGTGTTTTTGGGTGTGAAAAACACTGGCTTAGTGTAGATAAAAGGCTAAAAGCTTTTTCAGATTTGGCCAGCTTAGTGTGGACATGGTCTGAAATAATGCCAGGTGTGAATAGCAATCCATGTCAACTGGAGCTTGATCCAATTTGGATGCATTTGTACTGAAGATACTAACTCTGAACAAGCAAACAGACACTGCAGAGGCAGATGAGAGGTGGGGCATGGAAGGAGGGCATGATGAGGCGGAGGAGAGAAGGAGAGTAGGGTAGCAGGGGATCAATCAATCATCGCTCCTGTTGGTTTATATTGACTCTGCAGTCCCGCTGGGCTACCACGGTCAATGTGCTCTCAGGCATTTTGCGTGGGTCGATGAGGGAGCGTGCCTGGCTTAACACTCACCTTTTATAGGGATATATGCGTGTGTGTTTGTGTAACATATTAGATGGTTTTATGCAGCATGTATTGACAGGTTTTCATAAATGTATGTCATGTGGAAAGTGTGGCCATTAATATATGATAAGTGAATACGGTACGTACTTTAGACATGGACCGAGGAACACATCTGAACAAGTCGAGCCATAATTTCAAGTCACATGGAGGGTGTGGGGGGCATATGCATTGAATCAGACAATATTACTTATGTATTAAATAATGTTGTGGAGCACTTTTTTTAAAAAATTCTGACACCACTCAGTCACATCTATAGTACATGCATGATAACCACACACACACACACACACACACACACACACACACACACACACACACATGCTTGCTCAGATAAACCCCTCTGATCCCACTCAAACATTCACACACAACAGGCCAAGCCTCTTTACACATAAGAACAAATGAAACTATATAGCAAACAACAAAGTAGTCTACATCCAGTTCAATCCACAACCAGAATTAAAGTCAATATCATATTCATCAAAAGTCAGCACTCATATCAGACTGATGTCCAGAGCCACGCACAACAACAGCTGCCCAGTTAAGGTCATTGAACTTCCTGGCTGGAGTAGTTTGCTCATTTTATTTTGTCTGCTTAATTGTAAAGAAAAATCGGATATTAACTCCAGCCAGTGGTTTGGCAGGTGCTTGCCGCTAGCTCACACATATTGTTTTGATCTTAAAGCATGCTGTTCCGCCTAGGGGACGGAAGTTGGGAGGCAGGTATGAGTTGTTTGAATGTATTAAACCCCAACCCATAAACATATATTTTTTATTTGTTTCAGTGTAATTATGCACTGTTAAAAAGCGGGGATTGCCCTGATTCATTTAAGACCATTCACACATCATATAGTTGCTCACAGCATAACAGTATTAGCTAGCCACTTAGCTAAATTAAAACCAGCTGTAATGCCTACATACCTCCAAAGTCTTTGCTTTATCCACAACGACCATCTTATGATGCATGACTTTTTGTACAATAGCCATGCTTGTGAACTATGAAATCCTTTTCCTTCTAACTGGAATACTTTTGACAACATGTCCATGTATTTAGTCCAATATGAAATGTAACACACACAGATCAAAAATAAATAACTGGAGTGGTTGTCATGGCTGCATGCATTGTTTAGCCAGGAATAAGGTGGATTGATAAACATTGCACTTGATAGGCACACTAATTCCAAATCAAAATGCAGCTGTCAGTGAGAGTTTGTGCGGAAGCAGTTGGTGAGAGTGAGTGAAGGTGACTTGGCTCGTAAAAAAACAGATAGGCTACAACTTAAGCTTTTATTCATATAAAATAGTTTGTCAGAGCACAAAAGATATCATAGTTTATATTAGCGCTATGTTACAGCGCAGTAAAGGTTTCAGGAAAATTGAGAATCTAAGGGTGCTTTCAGACCTCAAGTTTGGTTATTTGGTACACACCAGGTATTACATTAACACTGTAGCATACAGGCAGTAGTGTGGTTCACGTTCACACCAGCAAACGAACCATCGTCATCTCCTGGTAGAAATAAGCGCCAATTTTGACATTCACAATAGAAAGACAAGTTTGTGCATTATTAATTGCGCTGGTTCTTGTTTATTATATTGTGAATATTAACAATTTTTGGCAAAATGTCCAATTTCAGAATGAGACACTGCTTTGGCTAGAGAAGAATCTGCAGATGTACTGGTTTTGCCGAAGATATATAGCATTTCAGGTAGAGGAGATGCGCTATTTTCAGAAATCCTGTCATGCTGATGATGAGATAGGCACCTTTCCAAAGCACAAGCATGTTCTTCTGAGGCTGACCTTATGGATTGTAAGACACTACAGATAGGGCAATGTTTAATCGCAATGTGATTAAGGGCTGAGCATTCACACTGCTGGCTTGCAAGCGGAACAGTGCATAGGACAGACTTTGTTTAACTGAATAGAATCACCAAATGACTTATTGTAACGAATTTCCTTAGTCTGTATTATGAAGATTTGTAAAATATTCCACTTATGAGGATCAGAAAATGAAACATTTATAATTATGGTATACGTTCCACTTGTTTAATAGCCTAATAGAGGTCACCAGAGGTCATTATTTGGTGTGGAGTCAAGTGAACCAAGACCACCTCTTTTTGGAGGTCTTGGAGATTTAGTGAGCACCCGAGTGTGACTGATGCTTTCACACCAACTGAGCTTTTGGTTTGAATGAACCCTTTGGTGTGCACCGACTGCTGTCGGTGTGAAAGCACCCTAATAATCTATTTCAAAATTAGTGTCAATATTTTTCTTCTTTGCTAACCTCATTTATAATTTTTCTTGTGCACGTGTTTTCTTCACATTGAATGGAGGTCATCCAGGTAAGTCTGAGCTATATATTTGAAGTTGCAAAAATATTGATTTAAATATTACACTGGCTTGTCTAAGTAGTTATTGCAGTGTTACAGTGCTACACTGTGAGTTTTTGACTTCAAAGTCAGTGAAATATCATAGTAACAGCTTACTGGTAATAGCACAGATAATATCTACATACAGGTATGGTATGGTATGGTATGGTATGCATACACTTCTCCCTCCTCACTTATATTACTCATACTCAGTTGACAAGAAAGTAAGTGGACATTAGTGGGTATACTGTGTGTGTATATGTCTGCAAGTGTATGGAGTAAGATCAGTAGCTTAAATGCCATACTGAACCATGTGGATCAAAGCAGACACAAGAGCTCTGTAAATAATTAAAATTAATAAATGAATAATTGATAAGAATATCCCATATAGTTGCCCCACAATGCTCTTCTGATTTGTCCACATGAGAAAATAGTCAAAATAAATCTTGGCGTAAAACTAAACAGATGGATAGATACACACATGGGCAAACATATGCAATGCATTCTCACTTACAGTGCAGATTTTGCTGTAATATGTGAACTTACTAGTTATGAGTCATTACCCTCAATCGAGCAACAAAGTCAGCATGCTGTATAGTAGCCACTGTGCTTTCTGCAGTGCAGAACTGTGCAGATGAACAGATGTTTATGCAACTTAACATACAAGCTCCTTTGTTGTAAAATGTTACATTTACTTCCTCTGACACTGTATTGTTTTGTTCTGATTGATCTCACATGCCATGTAATGTTTCAGTTACTTCTATTTTTTTTTCTTTTAATTTCTGTAGCACAGCAAAAGTCATGTATGACACAGGTGAAACTAAAAGAAGTTGAAGCAGAGAAATGAACAGATGCTCTAAGTCAAGGGCAGGAATTTTTTAGTTAAGGAGAGTAATGTGAAGCGATGGAGGTGCCACACAGAACTCTCCTGATCAAATCAAGAGAGGGAGGGGCTCAAGGATAGCATCTTTGTGGACCATCTCTCTTCTTGGGAGAGCATTATCTTCTGTTGGCTGATTAAAGACAAAATGAAAATCTCATACTTTCCTGAACACCATCTTTGTTCACATCATTCTATCTCTAAATTAAATGAGAATCAAGACTGTTTACAGGTTTCATTAGTGGTTAATGTGTCAGTGGTGAATAATTGTAGGAGGCCAATTTAAAAACCCTGTATTTTTATGCAGCAGCACCTTGTAGAAATCTGCAGTATTTGTTAAAAATAGATAGTGAGACTACTTTTTTTCATCCCAACAGGTCATCAATCATCTAAATGACATGATGCCATAAGCATGCACTGACAGGCTATGAGTGATGGATGATTGACAACAGATGATTACCTGAGCCAAGGGGTGTTTCTGGTCCGGAGGGCAAACCTCTTTGGGGCTTTCAGCTTGTTGGTACAGATTGCAAGATGACTTAAATTTACACCAAATAAATCAAAATCAGCTCTCAAAAATGATCAACTGTGTCTGTGACCCTTGACTAGAGACATTAGAACAACAATGTGTGTTGCTTTTATTAGATCACATTCTTAAAAGTTAATGAGCATGTAATAGTTCAGGAAGCCATTCTGAACCAATGGCATAATTTTACAATTACCATTTCTGAAAAGCCAGATCCATCATAACAGGATATTAACAGGAGCTGTCAAGTGCAGAGAGTTTGAAAGGGTGAATAGCAATGCATAAAAGAAAACTTACTATGATTCAAGTTGTATGCTATCATGAGTTGGTCAACATAATAGCTATTCTACAATGTTCACAGTAGATTTTTCATTATTTAACTTTAACAATTTAAATGTAATGAAGCCCTTTCAAGATCAATTTCCTGCTCAACAGAATGTGAACTATTGCAGCTTAAAAAGACATAATGTGGAGTGCCTTGGTAGTCCAGTGGTTACAGCATATACCATATAATGGCAGTGTCCCTGCTTCGATTCCAGTCAGGGACCTATGTTGCATGTCATTTCCCTGTTTCCTGTCACCCTATATGTGACATACTAATTAAACAAAGGCAAAAAAGCCTAAAAATGAATTATAAAGAATGAGATAATGTGCCACAAACAGCAATAATATACTTTTATACAAGTTGAATTTAGAACAAAAAAATAGAACCTGTTTGAATGTAAACCACAATTTGGTTTTGACATTTACTAAGGTGTAAAAATATTAGGAGCACAAATCAAAATTAATTTCAAATATTACCTCAGTTTTCCCCCAAAAGGGACTTTTACAGTCATAATTTACAGCAGACACTGTCAGTCCTTTTGTAGCTCAGACAATCATATTAAAATAGTGACAAAATGTCTTCAGTCCACAAAATCAAAAGCCAACAGTGCAGCAAATGTCAGCAGGAAGTGGTAGACTTGAAAGAGTCAGAGAGGAGGTTTGGTTTTACAGGAGTAACTTCATACTCTGTAATGTGTGGTTTTTCCACTACCCAATTTGCTGAGCATCTCTGACATTGTGACCCTTCTTTTATTAAGAGTCTGAGCAGCGTAAGAAAGGACAATGTTTCTTTGAGCTGACAGGTGCACTCAATAGAGTCAAGGTAATAAAATGAGTCTGTGAGAAAGGCTGAAAACAAGAAGAGCTGGATTGAGTTGAGTTGAGCAGCAGTAGGTGGACTGACCAAAAAGGGAAAAGACTTTCTATCTGACAGGTTATTGATTTGCTCAAACCTCCCAAAAGGATCCTGGAAGACATTTAAAAAGGGAGAAACTGGTGCTACTTGCTCAAACAAGCCATCCTTCCTGATGCAGTATCTTTTTTCTGAACATTTGACATTGTTCAAAAATTGTGATGGCATTTAAGATAGTTATAATAAAAGTGTATATACATGGAAAAAGCAAGAATATTCCTTGTCAACACAGTTGTCACACTGGGCTTTCCAACAATAGACATTCTGCAGACAGATTTTAATGTTCACCCATACTGGGAAAACTAAAATTATTTGATTAATTCTTAGTTTGTCTTCTGACACACGGTTACTTAATTTAGCATTTCCGTCTCTCTTCAGGTTCTGTATAGATCTATCTTAGTTGCACCCTGATCTCATAAAAATACATTTTGTTAAGAGGTTGTGGTCATTTAATGTATTTCTTTGACCTCAGGTTGCATAGTCTCATTGTACCAGACCATTGGAGATCTCCTACCTACAGAAATCAGCTCTAAACACATGGTAGTTGCTTGAACAATAGTTGCAAAACCTATGCCCTTCACAAAATTTTGTCAAGACACACCTTACCACAAATGATGCTTTCCCCTATTTTCCTCTGTCGTGGACTGCATATTGCCACCCTAATACAAAGGGCCACCCAAAAGACTTTGTTTTTTAACTCTCTAATTGTTTCCATCCAGTTCAACAACAAAACCTGGGAGTTTGTCCTCACTCAGTAAGAGTGAAGTGTTTAGAAACTGATCTTATTTTGAGTAACATGTAGGCTACACAGTCATTTGATAGGAAAGGTTCATACAATTTCATAAAGGTGTCATGATGATCTTAAGGAGGCTGTGAAATGCAGCTTCTGAAAAGACAAATGAGAATGTTTGTTGTTGACCTTTAGGATTTTGACAGAACCATGAAACTTTATTTCCCAAGAAAAATAGAGAGGTCTTAAACTGTGGCAAGTTGCAATTTGTCTTGGTGGAGATGACATCATGTGGCTGAAGCCATTTGTAGGGAAGAGTCGAACAAAAAAAAGGTGGGAAACTGCATAAGGTCACATACAATACAGCAGAACATCATATTAAAGTGCAAAAACCTCTGTCTCCTAACTGCTTCTTTTGAAGTGTACACTGAAAAAAATTAGAAGCATTTTTTATTTACTAATTTCCACAACAGTACCGTATGACTTCAACAACTTTCTATATAGAAATATGGACTGATTGAGTAGAATTTTTAATATGCATATACCAGCATATTGGTAATAAGAGCCTGATTTACGAAAAGGTACTAAATTGCATGCACATTGCAATAGATTAAGCATTTAGTTTGCGTGCATTTTGTGGGTTGTCTACTAAGAAAAACTGCATGAAGGAAAACAAATACAACAGGGTGGAGGTAGCAGTATTTAAATGAGGATTTTGCTTGTCTTAATCGAGAGTTTGGACAAGCAGAAAGCTGCAAGCACAAAATGAAATTTGATCAGGTTCTAGTAGAAGAGATTAACAAATATAAGGAGTTATAGCAACAAAAAATTACCAAAATTTCAACTAGTGAGTTGTATAAAAATTCAACCTTGCTAGCAACAGCTGTCATGAGCAGGGAGACAGCTAGAGAAACCAAACTGTAAAGTTGGGCATATTTTACCAATTATAAACATTTTGCCATATGGGAATTGACCTGTATTTGGAGGCATCCTCAAGTGGCCACTCAAGGAACTGCAGTTTTTGTCACTTCCATGTTGGCTTCATTTGTCATCCCCAATGGTGGCCACTTGGTAATAGTATTTGTTGTGCATTCCTAATAAAATGCATTTATCCATGCATGTGCACACAAATAAACACTGTATGCTGAGTCCATTAAATTTCTATCATTACATTTCCCAGTCTCAACTCAGTTTCCATAAATCCATTTCCCTCATGGCATCTTTCAATTAATCTGCACACAATATGATTGTGCGTGTGGGCGTGCGTGTGTGTGTGTGTGTGTGTGTGTGTGTGTGTGTGTGTGTGTGTGTGTGTGTGTGTGTGTGTGTGTGTGTGTGTGTGTGTGTTTGTAAGCATGGATAAATGTATGTTTATTTGTGGTCTGAATTTAGAAACAACATAGAAATTAAGTTGTGATATTGATAAAAAAAGAGATATTTCTACTTTTCTGATCTCTGAAGAGTGAATAAGACAGTGCAGCTATGAGACACCTGATAAGATCTTCCACCTTGTATAATGCAGTTGATGGTTTAACATACTGTATATGGAACACTGGCTGGCAAAGCCCTGTCCAAGGAATGCTTGGCGAGGTGACTGTGTGAGTGTATCTCCTCAGCCTACAGTCAAGCACTTCGGGAGCCTCCCACTGTGGTCCCACTCTACACAAGGTGTGGCAGTGTCTATGGCCGTGTTCAGTGACACGAGTGTTGAGGACATATGTATGGCGGCGTAGTCTTCACCCTGTCCGTTAAGCACTGTAGAAGATGCTTGAGTATGGAGTAAAATATAAACAGCTTATCACTGAATGAGAAAGTTCAGAAGCCTCTTTTCAAGATTGAGCAGTCTATTGGCACAAGTCCCAGGCTGCTAAGGTACTTTATTCTTGAGATCTCAGAATCAGAGTCTCAGCTCATGCTTATTATTGTGCTACAAAATGATTAAACAGAATATTTCTGATACAACTTGATTTTTGACCTGCAGAGTTGTCTACTCTCAACAGCCAACAGGACCAACAAGTTGAAAAGAATGGGATAAAATTATGTGAAGCTCGCTGGTATTGGTATAATATAGTTGTAGCTTCTGCACTTGTAGCTGATCCTGAGAGTGGGCATATAGACTGTTTCTCAGGATCCTGCAGGTGTCAACAGCACAAATCAATAGTTTATTAATTATCTACAGACTTGGGTCACCAGAGAAGTGGTAAACAGGGGCTTGGAAATTTCTTTCAGTAAAACCTCCTTCAGCCAATCACTATCTATCAAAGGTAGTGTATTGTGGAACACAATAGGGAATATCCCACTTTGGCCACTTTCAGGAGCCATGGCTTAAAATTAATCAATCATGCAGCCACTTTTGACTTACTAATGAATCCAGCTTTTACTTTTTATTTCTTTCTGTCTTTTGCTGAATAATATATTATTTTATTTTTCATTAGTTTCCTTATTCCTCTCATTGTTTTCATTTCTTACTCAGTCTGTCAATCAGTTATTTACACACAAACACACACACACGCACGCACGCACGCACGCACGCACGCACGCACGCACGCACGCACGCACGCACGCACACACACACACACACACACACACACAGTCCTTATTTCTTCCAGAGCACTGGAAGGTATGCAAACACAGAGAGGCCTGCAAGTCAATGTATATAATTCACAGTTGGAAAATCAGCATGGAGCACTACTCAAACAGAATTTAAGATGTGTTGTATCATAAGTACTGAGTGGAGATTTAAAGATATATTTTTTCTGATGTGTTCCTCAAAACCATAGGTTAAAAAATGTATAAATGTTGCACCTAAAGATTTTTTGTTTTTGGAAAACAAGGAAAATGGGAGAGAGAGCGGGTAGTAGACATGCAGTAAAGGACGCTCCGGTCAGGGTCTGCCACGAGCATTGCTCTACATGGCCTAACCACTGTGCCACCGAGCGAGCCTAAATGTGGCACTATAATCACAAAATGATTCATACAACTCTTTGATTTGAAAGGAGCTTCATTTCCTGATGGAGAAATAGAAGCAGCAAAAGCAAAACTGGTCGATGTGCCTATGCTATCAACATAAACAAGTCATTCCTTTTCATATGAAATATATGAAACACCTTTAGAAATAGGGCTTAGCATTTAAAATAGTTTCTAATGGTTTTCCTGAAATTAATCAGGTGACTGCAGCCCCAGTGACAATAAGCAAACCTTCAGCTGACAACACTCCAGCTGTGTGTTGTGTGAGACAAAATGTTTTATACAATACAGCAATTAAGTCATCAGTGAGTTTGGTGACTTCTTTTGGTAATAAAATTCAGAACATCAGACAAGTTATTGATAACTCCATATCAAACAGCTATGTCACCATTACAGCTATATAAAAGTATCATGTTGGACATGACAAGGCCATTGACCACAAAACACTTAACGAAACAGTGCAACGTCTTAAGATGTCCACTTGCTGTCTTTTTAGGCTTTTTAAAAAACTGCTCTCAACTCCTTTGCAATGAAAATACTGCATATAGTTGACAAATACTATCAGGCATTTTCACTAAAGCTTTGAAAACTGCAGTCATTAAGCCTCTATTAAAAAAGACTAACCTAGATCTGTCCGGTTTCCAGTCATGACCTGTATCAAAAACCACTGAAAATGTATTTCAACAACTTAGTAACTTTGTTACAACAAACCAATGCTATAATTACTTAAAGTCTGGGTTTTACCTTTATAAATGTTTTAAACAACAAACATTGATTCTGGCAAAATGTCAGTTTTTTGTGCTACTCTTAGTGTAGCGCTCAGCTTAATACTGAGGTTGCATCACTTGGTTCACATCAAGACTAGCTTCAGGCAAAGTGCCACGACACTTCCTGATACAGATAATGATGATCAAAGACCTCTGTTTCACATGCAATGTTATATAATGTATATTTAATTTACATATAGCATACACTACTGTTACACAGACTATCATACAAACTTGTGTGTATAAGTATAGTTCCCTATGCAAGAGAGAACAGTACTGTGTGTGTATGAGAGTATGACAATAAATAAAATAAAACAAAACAGAGTGTAGAAGTGTAAGGGTATAGTGATGTACATGTGAGATTATGATGATATGTGTGAAACCAAGCTTGAATTATTTCTCTCTCTCTCTCTC
>JANJYP010229158.1:0-14039 GCA_024605115.1 Rastrelliger brachysoma | reverse complement strand
GATACCGATAATTATGGGAAATGGGAGGCCGATAACCGATAAACACTGACACAAGTCTATTTTTAATTGTAAAAATCAAAAGTGCAAGGAGCTGCAACCAGCATGAGTAAAATAAAGCCAAACATAACTTAGAATAAAACGGGAAATAAAATCATAAAATAACGTTTCCATAGGGGGTATAAAATGGTGTATGTGCTGCTGAGACAACCGTTCCAGTGAAGCGTTCGCCGTTCTGGCTTATCCTTGCGAGAGCTACACAAATCAATAGACTATTTTCTGTAGTTGTATACACTTTGTGACATTGTGGTGCCGTGTTTTGGCAACTTTGAAGTGTTTGTGGCTTATTGGGGGGACGAGGCTCTGTACATGCTTACCTTGAGGGAGTTTGTTATCTGTGCTCTGCTGCTTAAACTATATCGATGGCAATTGGCACTAGTACTGTAGCACCGATAACCTCAAAATGCTGGATATCGACCCGATATATCGTGGGGGGTGATAATCGGTCGGCCCTTAATTTTTAAAGTGACTTCTGACCCTCCAAAACGGTTGGATGCGCTTCTTCAAAAACCTGTATGTAAAAATGACAGTTTAGAAATGCAGTTCAATCCTTTTACTTGCATCTGTCACTAAATTCAGCTTTATATATTTTAATAGTTGCACATATTATGACACACAGTGAAACAATTTACAATGAACAGTTACTATTATGAGCACAGACTGGTAGCTTTTCTTCTGTGGTGCATTCAAGAGCATGAGATAAACAAGTTAGCAAACAAAGAGGATGTGTGAAAAGGGTTGTGGTAAATTGGTCAATTCTTGTCTTACATATTAACATTACTTCATAATGTCTCTGTTACCAAATTAGAACAAAAAATTGAAGCCCATCCACCTTTTTTTTTTTTCCATACTGCAGGGCACTTTTTGCCAGGAGTGTATTTAGTCATTTGGGCGCCCAAGGCAAACCCAGCAATGGGGCCCTCCACATCGTTGTACTCACAGACAAAAGTTTTATTTTCACTTCAGCATAACCAAATTAAATACCTCCTCAATTTTCAGCTCAATTTTGACAAATGTAAGTATTGAATTCAGGCTACTACTTTTTAAATCTGTTACAATTAACTGACGGTTTAAGTTACTAGTTACATATATCCGTTTTGAAATATAATAAATATAGAAACACTTATTTTGAATATTAATATTTATCATCAGCTAAAAAGTGTGCATTTTTGAATAATTCCTGAGCTAGATAAAATCCTTAAAATCCTCTTGAGTTAAGTGAATCATCTCAGTGTTTTTACTGTAAGAACATTAACCAACATTTAATATAGTTTACTCCACTGCGGTAACGCCTTCTTCATTTTACATATGGGATAGTCTATTGCATGAGAAGGGTGGGGGGGCACTTGAAACAATTATGATAGATTAAGCATGTGATGATGTATATTTGAATTAAGACAAAACAATAACAATTGCTTTAAATCAGGGGTGGGCAATCATGTGCCATGGAGGGCCGTGTGTATGCAGGTTTTCCTTCCAACCTAACACTTCCACAGGTGATTTCACTGATTAACACACCCCTGTGGCCTAAGGTGTGTTAATCAGTGAAATCACCTGTTGAAGTATTTGGTTGGAAGGAAAACCTGCATACACATGGCCCTCTAGGACCGGAATTGGGCACCCCTGCTTTAAATCAAAGAAAACTTTATTCATATGGAGATGTTTGGGGACCCCTGGAAATCTCGGGGCCCCAGGCAATTGCCTGTGTTTGCCTAATGGTAGTTACACCTCTGCTTTTTGCAAAAACTATTATTTTTTACATGTTTATACATATATTTGTTTTATTAGTACAACTATTGGGTATTTTTAGTAATAAGTTAGAGATGTGTTTTTACATGATGTGTTACGTGTGGCTGTCTAAAGTGTAGATGTATCTGCTGTAAACCATTTTCCTGTGAACCATCAATAAAGTATTAATGTATCTAAAAGCACAAGTGACATTAAAATTAGAAGTAGAAATATTGACTTATTAAAGCAGTTGAAGCCTGGTTGCAATCAATAACATTAATGACAGCTGTATTCTATTTACCTACTACCATGGTTCACTGGGACATTTAATGCTGTGTAGCTACCAGTAGTGCTTTTTCTGCTGTGACAGGTAAAAAACCGTGAAATTGGTATATTTACGAAACACAATTTTCCTCATTGTTTAAGAAATGGATCTCTGTGAGAGAGAGATACATGGCTAACATTAGCCTCCTACTGTCCCTGTCAGCTAATAATGAGCTAACGTTATCGTAGCACCTTTCTATAAGTCCCTAGTTTTCTATAGTGGGCAGACAAATATGTCGGAATATTAAAGACAATACTCAAATGAGAAAACCCCCACTTACTGTTAGTGATGAAGCCTTACTGTAGCTCCTCGAAGCCAAACACTCCTAGTTAAGACTACGTTTATGTTACGTAACGTTATACTTTCATTTAAAACAGCCAGCGACAGCTAGTTGGCTAAATGTGCTCTTTTTTCGAATGAACTGAGAGATACAATTTTATATAACTATCACATTTTACCATCATTGCGATGGATGCGACACCTCTGGATTTAGACACTCCCCCCCTTCCTTTTTGTCTGTGGTCTGTTAGTGTTTCTTCTTTGAGGTTTCTCGGCGTTTCACATACAGCGAAATTGCGAGTTACCGCCTCCAAGTGGTACGGATTGAGAATTACAGTGTCTAATATTTAAAACATTTTTGTTTTTATTTATTTATTTATGTATTTATTTATTTTGTTTATTCCAGTTTAGTTTTAGTTAGTTTAACAAGTGATTAAGTATTTTTAATTAAATATTTATTTCTCGGAATTGACTGCTGGAGCCACAATATTTCTTTACCTCCTAAGGCCTCTCTAGTATTTGGCATTTATTTTCTATATTCTAACCTTTTATTTATAATTTTTCTGTCATTTTGCAGATGTTCTACTAGCTTCCCCCCTTCTCTCCTCATCACTTATTTTTTGCACACTGAATTTTACCAGCATTCCTTTTTACTCATCTGCTGTTTCACCTTCATGTCAGTCTATACTCTTTAAATAATCCTTGCTTTGCCTTTTTTATCATTCACTTTGCATTTGGATGTAACCATTTATATTAAATATGAGTCAGATTTCATTTCAAAATCTTTATTTTGCTTAATCACATTCGCTTTACAAATAAAAACAAGTAAAATCAAGTATTCTGCTTTTCCTATCAGCACCACTAACAGACCACTTCTGTAATACTCGTATATCATATTCTTTTAAGCTCAAACCTACAATTCTTCTTCTAATTCTTAGGCAATAAGTTACCCCAAATGTGGTTCCTTAGTGTACTTAGCTTGCTTTGTTAAAATGCTAATCATATAGGCTGCTTTCTACATTTTCTCAATCCCATATGTCTCTCATGACTGAAAATCACTTCAGAAACAACCCATTTACAGATTTTTCCAGTTGTCCATCATGGTCAAGAACAGAGGTTAAAGGTCAGGTTTCGTGGTATCTGCTTTGGAGGGATTTAAACCTAGAAGCTGTAACAAAGTGAAATAAGAATATATCCACGGTCTGGAGATACCCTGAGTTTTTTCTAGACCTCCAGCTTCCAACAGTAGACTCCTTTTAAAGGCAAACTGTTGCTGCACCAGTGTCATCTGTCTACAGGGAGGACAGAATAAAAAAGTGGACAATTAATGGGATACTATAAGATGCATTTTGATATGTATCTTGTCCCCACATATATTACACACATACCTGGCGATTAGCTCTGCCTGTAGCTTGGACTCTTCAGCGGCTTGCAAAGCGGCCTCCTCTTCTTTCCTTTTGTGCTCCTCCTCTTTTTTCCTCCGCTCCTCTTCCTCCTGTTCCTTTCTACGGAGATACTCGAGCCTCTCACTTTCATCCATCTCTTGTAATCTCTTGGACTCTTCCTCCTGCCTCTTCTCCTCCTCCAGACGTAAACGCTCCAGTTCAGCTAGAGGGGAACCGAATGTTACAGCGAGATAATCAAATTATTACCAGTGTACTCAAAAGTTCAGCTATGTCATCAGAAGAAATCAAAATTGCAATCTGACATCAAAATTGATCAAAAAGCTGCAACTAATATATTGACAGCTTAAAAAAAGATGTTTACAGCCTGGTATACTTTTTTTGGTCGCTACTGATAGTTTCCTCTTCCATGAAAGCTGTACAAGGTTTGAATTTATTTGTAACACAACCTTATTAGTGTTATTAAGGCTTAAAATTAGTGCATCAATTAGGGCATGGTTACATTGAGTGACAAGTCTCAGAGATTTCACCAGCAGTTAGCTCTTTGCTAAGCATCAGCTGGACTAGACAAGGTTCCCCAATTGCTCCAAATATGGAAAGTACACGCCCACAAAAACTCTGGTCTGATGGGCGAGTGGTGCCGTCCACTCGGACTCCCTGATGTGACTCAGGTGCATAAGGTTACCATTCAAATTGTAATGAAGGGATGAGGCAAGTATACATTTAATTACTATAGTTTATTGTGACCTCTTCTTTTCTATCTATCCTTTTACTCTCTGCTTCACTTCCCCCTTCCTCTTCTCATTCCCACCTTTCCTCCTCCGTTCCTCCTCCTCTCTCATCCTCTGGAGTCGCTCCATTTGCCTCTTCCTCTCCTCCTGCCTCCTCCTCTCCCTCTCTCTTTCCGCTTGTTCCCGTCTAACTCGCTCCTGCTCCTCCTCCTCGCGCCTCCTCCTCTCCTCCTCCTTGGCCTGCTTCTTCAGTCTGAGGTCGAGGTTGGACGGTTATGAAGCGGCAGTGTGTCAGTTACATTCAATAACACAAAACTTCCTTTGTTATAATTCACTGATTAAGCTGACCTTACTAAAATTGATGGCTTTTTATTCATTTATTGCTTCACTTGTTTACTAAGTTAATCTTAGTTTGAGTAATTATGTGCACCTGAGTTCCTCAGCTCTCTTCCTCCTCTCCTCCTCCAGTTCACTCTTCATCCTGTCTTCCGTCTGCTCCCTCTCTTGCTGCTTCCTCTCCTCCTCTTCCCTCTCCCTCCTCTTTCTCTCCACTTCCTGCCTCCGTCTCTCTGCTCGCTGGGCCAGACGGACAGCTGCGGCCTCCTCTTCCTCCCGTCTCCTCCTGGACTTGGAGGACTAAAACGCACATAGACATGGAGTCAGTAGATGATGCAGATACTTTTTTTTGGATATTTAATTAATTTAATATAGACAAGGAAAAAATACAGTAGACTCTACTTCCTACCAACCTCAGGCTTTACTGGGTTCAACATCAGTTGTTCTTCCGTTATCATGACAGTTGAACATGATGACAGGCGACTGCGAGTTGAGGCGAGATCCATGGCACTGGCCGGTGATGCCTCCTCACAGGAAGAGCTGTGTGAGCTCCTTTGATTGAACTGAGAGTCAACAGTTGACCTGTGGGAACTCACTGATGGGACGTTGCTGTGTTTGTCTCCATCTGTGGAAAAATGGGCCGCATCTTCATCTGGATTTCTATTCATTTCTTCATTGTGTCTTTCAGTTGCTAAGGGGCTTCTAGTGGGTTTTAGGTGAGATTCTTTTTCCATTTCCTGGTTGATCTCCAACGCATCTTTCTCCAGGAGCTCTTCAGGTGTTCCTGTGAGGAAAGAAAAATGAAAATGAAAGCTATAGTAGAAACCTTACTCTTTCTGTTCAGAGGTATTAAACAAGAGGATATTATAACCTAAAACATAGGTAGGTGGCTTGATGATATTCTACCCTTTTATCTATTTCAGTCATTTAGTATTTTACTGTATTTTGCCTATGTCTCTAAATACAATGCCTTGATATTGTATGACAGTTAGGAAAAAAACTCAAATTTTCTCAGATTACATGCAGTGTCTTACCAACTACTACCTCTTTGCGTTTCAACCTGGTTCTCCTTCTCCTACCAGTAGACTCTTCCTTTTGCTTCGCCACTTCTCCTCGACCCTCTCTCTCATCAGTTGTCTTCACTTCTCCTTTCTCCGCTTCCCTGCCTCTCATCTTCTTTTTCTGAAAGACAGAGATTACGACAGTTGACTGACAGAAGATAGTAAATCAGAATGCAGTCTATCTTCAAAACATTCACAACAATTGGGGAAATTTTATATACTTCAAATATGTTCATATAACTACTTTATCCTTTCTTTCTAGTCCATCGAATTTAAAGATGTATTTAAAAATGTATAATCCCTTCATGCTCTGTTAAAACTGAGCAGACTATAGTGACCACAGCTATCCCACAGCAATATACAGCAGTAATTAATAAGTAATTAATCAGTCCTCACCACAGCAGAGTGGTCTTGAGTCTCCACTGTTTCTCTCTTGGTTCTCTCCTCTTGTTTCTGACTCCTGATTGGCTGAGCATCACCTTCTGTCTTCTGTCTTTGCCATTTCTCTCCTTTCTTTGACTTTCGTTCCTTCTTTCCATCTACTCCCGCGCTCCCAAATTCCACCTGCCTTTTCCTAAACAAAGAGAGGATGAGTGTTTACTGTTTGTTAAAATGTCATAAAAATAGCACTGTTATGTTTTAATCTTGTAAGAGTGTGTATGTGTGTGTGTTTCCAGTTCACCCTGTAGTTACGGCAGTGTTAGCCCTTTTGGTGTCCCTTCTCTGCACCTCTGTTGGCGCTTCATTTAGGTTGATGTTCTGCTTGCTGGAGGATGCATTACCTTTATACAGCAAATTCTCTCTGTACAGAAAGGACATACTAAATGTTTCAAATTACTCTTAGAATTAGCATGACTTAGTTCACATCTTCAGTTAGACCAACCCTGGCTGGTGTGATCCAGTCATCTGTTCTGCATTAGATAGCTGTTCCTCTTCCTCAGCATCTTCTTCACTTGGTTCCTTCACCACTTCTCTGAGTGGAGGCATCCTCACACTGTTTTCAGCATATTTCTTTGGTTCTTTTTGTATTCCCACCACTGTTTCTGCACTCTTTGTTTTTTTCATGTTCTCAGCCACTGGAACAATAACCATAACATTTTAAGTACTCATCTGAAAATGATTAATAGTATTAAGTTAAAACAAATGACTTTGACATTTTAATATGACTTTCCCCACACAAGATTAAGGCCTTATGATAATTCTGTGTGCAATAGCTGTGATTTGAATAAACTTTATTGCACCATAATCCATAGCAATGAGATTTAATAGCACAAAGACAGGAAGTCTAAATAAAGTTCAAACAAGTTAATGTGTAATCAAATAAAAGCAATGTTTTACCTGGCTCTGGCTGATTGCTGTGGGTTGATACTGCATCTGTCTCTGTGGAGCTGTGAACACCTAAGTGCTGATTGGATAACAGAAAAGGATAGTTCAAATTTAAATACAGAAAGGGATGCTCAGTTTCTAAATATCTTTAGTATTAGAGTTTTGCTTGGCTTCAACAGATTACACTGAACATCAGCACATTCTGCAAACTGAATGTTGTCTACAGGGAGGTAAATGACAAATTGTGATCAGCATGATAGCAAAGCAAACAATACATTCAAATCAATTATAGTGTGACAAATGGGTCCAAATGACAGGGTGAATTTGTGCATCATTATACCATTGTTTTTTGTTTTTGTTAAATTGAAAGGTGTTATATTTAATTTAAGATGTAGCAGTTAAACAGGAATTAACAGATACATGTATGATCCCCTGTGGCAAAATAATTAACTGACATACATCTAGCATCCTGTTGTCTGGGAGATTATAGAGAGGCAAAATCACAAAAATGGTGAATACAAGCAGGATGGATAAACCTTGTTAAGGTGAGATTAAGTAAGAAAATACTCACTTTGTTTATTGACTGAAAGTCATTAGTGGGAACATCTGTGTTAAGCTTCACATCTTCNCACACACACACACACACACACACACACACACACACACACACACACACACACACACACACACACACACACGCAAAACATATTAAAGCAAAGACATGGTATTTCTTGAACTCAGTGGAAAAGACTTTTCTTTTGTATCTCCAATTAAAATACAAGAATTCCATCAGACACATGTGAGCAGGACAACTGCATGTGCATGTGCATATGTGTGTGTGTGTGTGTGTGTGTGTGTGTGTGTGTGTGTGTGTGTGTGTGTGTGTGTGTGTGTGTGTGTGTGTGTGTGTGTGTGTGTGTGTGTGTGTGTGTGTAGACCTGTGCGTGTGTGTTCAGGCTGCAGCAGAATGACCCAAGGTAATTTCTCTCCTTCTGCAGACAAAACCTGAAGAGCTAAGAGACAGAAAGAATGTGTCATTAAGTGACAGTGAAATATAATTTTACAGCGTAGATTATCTCTGTAACAAACTAAAAAAAATACCAGCAGGTTGAAATGTGTAGATTTTAGATTTATTTAATATTGAATCTTTAACATCAAGTCTCACTTATAGTATACCTTGTTCCTGTGTGCCACCAACACCTTGAGATACATCCTGGTTGTTTTCATACAGGGACAGTTGAATGATTTCCCCATCTGGACCCATGATCAGGCTTCCAACAGCTCTACCATTCTGCAAATCTGACAATATACAACAACTGTGACGAGAGCAAAGATGATTGACTTGATATAATCATATTTACCCTGTGTCAAAAAAGGAGGTTACTTGGCTAGTTAAGTCTATGCATGTAAGACAAACTGCAAGCTGAACAGTAACTATTAAGAGATGTTTTTTATTGTGTTGCTGTGTAAAAAAACTAATGTGATAACTTCAAGTGAGCAAGCAGTTATGTATGCCAGGTGATGTAAAAAGGTAAAAGTATTGTGTAGTTAAACAGGAACTTAAACTCCAGATATCTCAGAATCACCTTGAAGCTGAAACAATGTCAAAGTTAACTTTGGGCATTGAGATTTTTCCCAGTGGAGAAGCTCCCCATACCTCTAAGCTCAAGTGGTACAACACCCTTAACCACTCCTCTGTTAGCATCGCTGGCTTCACAGCGATCCTGGAGGTCAAACAGTCGGTTCTGTAAAAAAGCTAACGAGCTCTGCCGGCCTGGACCTTTCCGTCCTGCAATGCAACCCAAGACTCCTGCTGGAGGAAGAGGTTCTGGAGAAGAGGACACAGCAAAAAAGAATAATAGAATGATGAAAATAATGAACATGTATTGACAGGGATGTTGCTCAGTGACATTATGTAAGAAAATACAAGACACAACAGCTAAACAGCTTTTACTGTACTTTGACCACTACTTGGAGTTATTGAACACTACTGCTTTGGAGCAGTAGTGTTCAATGTGCAATTTTTAAAGACTGGTTTCCCATTTTTCATGATCTTGAGCATATGTGTCATGATGCACATGGTGATGTGCAAGCATATAAGTGCTGCAATACACATTTCAGTAAATGTGTATAACAGATGACTATAAAATGGCAACAGATGCGGCAAGAAGAATTGGGTTTACAAAAGAATGAAAGAAATGTATTCAATGTCCTATAGGTTTGCATCCAAATGTCACAGAGTTTGTTTTGCATGATTTATTTTTTTCTTCTGCATCTCCTCAATATAAGTAGAATTCATCAAGTTGAAACAAACAATTTACAATGAAATTTTTGCTGAATCTTTCTTGCAAAACACGTACAAGTAAGACAAGTTTAGGAAAATAAAATAGAAATGGTATTGCATTCAAATATATATACAAAAACCTTTACTGAGGACAATAGACCTGTAAAATGTATGAATGTGTTGTACAGTACCTTCCCTTGGTTCCAGCAGAATCATAGAGCCTTTCTCAAAGGGTAACCGTCCTCCACCTCCCAATTCCCCTGTCTCGTGTTTACAGTGGTGTCTTTCTGTTTTTTCTCTTCCATCTTTCTTTTTACAACTTATTTCCTCTGAAAGACAGATGGAGAGAGATGAGATTTTCTAACAGCATCAATGGCTAGACACACACCAAGTATAGTCTTTGGCCTTAGTGTGACTTCAACTGAGTTACTGTTTGTGTATCATTCCTACCATCTTTTTTAACAGAGACCAGCAGTGGAAGTGTCAGAGACTGTTGATGAAGTCCTTTCTGATTTTCTTGAGATTTTGCATGTGTTTGGTCATCTGACTGGATCAGAGCCCGGATTGGCTGTCTGGGAGCAACAATAGAGCCCTCTGTTATGGGAGGCAGACACTGGACACGGTGTTCATCACTATCAGGGACCTCCAGTCTTTGCTGAAATGTTCAATAAAGGCACGTACGTATGCTATTTAGAAGTCTTATAGGTTCCAAACACAATGTTTCACATGCATATGCATTATACATCCCTTAAAGCCTCTGTCATAAACACAGTTCACAATGTTAGACATTAAATAGACATCCAACAAAGGTCTCCAGGAAATTATAGTGGCCTATAATGAAAGATTTGTAATCATCAATCCTAAATTGTGGGTACATTGGGCCCAAACCTTCCCACCACATGAGATCAGTACAAGTAAGTGTAGCAGGTGCCGGCTAGGAGCCGTATAGCAGTTAGTGAAGCTTCCCTCCCGACAACTTCATAAGATCGCTTTCAGCTGGTAGCTGGAAGCTCGGGCTTTTCAGCTCACCAGCTAAAGCGATCGGCTCCCGTGTGGGTCGGACGAGGGATGCGGGTTCGAGCCCAGCGGTGGGCAAGTGTAGAACGCCGCATCTACCTCGTCACATAAGGACACTATACAGTATGATAAGAAACCACATGGAAAACTCACAATATTGCAATAAATTAAAGAGTAATATTTATCACAGGTGACAGGGTCCATGAAAGGTCTTGTAACATCTACTCCACCCACCTGGAGGCAGGTTTGGGATGGGTTTTGCTGTAGCAACTGATAATCTTAGTTGAGCTTTACATGTTGCATTTTGTTGGTAAGTCGTTTATTGCGTGACATGATTGTACAACTTGTCTGTAAATTGAACAATACAAATACTCTATGTAATTAGCAGTATAGTTGTTGGCACTGACACGTTGAAACAAAGCAGAAAAAGTTGCCAGATCTTTGGATTCCTATTAGAAAGTTTTATTTCTATTTGGGGAAAGGAGTAGAATCCTTTAGCTGCTTGAGTTTCAGGTGTGTGTGATCAAACCAGTGTTTATGTGATGGTGGTCTTATCTTTCTAAAAATCAGTTTGCAGTGAAGCTTATTCATTTATTATCTATTAACCAAGACTGTTTTCTGTCTCAACACCAACTTACCTTGTCTGTGTTTTCCCAGCAGGGTCCATGAGAGACGGAAGGTGCCACTCTCAGAGGAGGAAGGATCAGGCCTGTGTGTGGTGATAGGACAATAGAGCATCACAATTATCAACATATAGAAGAGAACAGGGTATGGGTTTGTTTGAATTCTTTTCTGGAGCAATACCTGAGTTGTTACTTGCTCCAGCTTCTGACTGTGATGGCTGCTCTGCTCCACATAGTTGGAGTGAAGAGGAGAGAGTCAGGAAAATGCAGCTTTTAGCACAAACATAAACACACTAGGATAGATCTGCTGTCAATCAGCTGGTTTAAAGTTAGCAAATCACGTTACCATAATAACACACCTGTCCTCCCATGTCTTTTCCCACCTATTGATCTTACACAGATTCCTTGAATACTGGTTTTTTCATTGACTCTCTGAGTGGAACAACCTCGATCATCTACTGCATCACAGTCATCATTCTTATTTGGATGATGGAGCTCTCCTTCTGTGCCCATATTTTGGTGACTTATTTCACTATGTTGTGAACTTTCAGTATGTTGCAGATTCAGGTTTAAGTAAGCCTGCATATATAGAAAAGACATTGAGAACATCAAATATGGGGTTTGTGTAAAATCTCCTCAATTCTCCTAATTTTTATAGATTAAAGAAGCACAAACAAAAGTCTTTAGATGGTAACTTGTATCAGTGGCATTCACCTGGGGTTCCTCTGGTTCTTCAGGGGTCATTGCCATATGGTGGACCCAGAGCGGGGGTTCCCTCTGTGGTGTTGGAGTCCTCAAGATGCTGGGTATCTGAAGGAACAGATCTAGCCTGACTCTCTTCTGACTGCCTTGATCCTCCTTTTTATCTGCAGAGAAATTTCATTTTAAACTAGGTTGATTTCACAAAATATATTTGTTGTATTTTTGTATGTAGTTTTGTCCTATCATGCTATTTAAACTGTTTATTGGATTGTTTTTACAACAAGTTAATTCAAATTCCCTTGGTCATATCCATCATCTCACCTGTTCATCATTTTTACCTTCATATTGATATTCCAGTTGTTCATTTCCCAGTTGTTCAGTGCTTTTCTCTTCTGGAAGCCACTGTGGATCCATCTGGACAAGCAACTCAGGACCGAGCTCTTCTTGTGTGCTGTGAAGGGGTGGAACACTGGCCCGATGAAGGTATGGATGTGGAAGGAAATGAAGAGGAGGAAAGAGGGATGGAGTTTGTTGGAAAGAGGTGAACTGGAGCAGAGAGTGAGACAGAAAGTGCATTAACCAACTGTTGGCCACAAGAGGGCAAAAGAACTCCAAGCTGACAGACATGCACCCCTTCCACATGAACTCTTCATGAAGTAGTTATGTCATCAGCTGTATATTGTTCAATGCCATAATCAATTTCCATTTTCTTATACATGCACATTGAATTCAGTGCAACTATTAAAATTATAGGATATGATATCATACAGATAGTTTACATGAATAATTATTTTATCATTATTACTATCATTAAGTATGTAGGGTAGATCAAGGTTAATGGTCACATGGGTAGATTGTAACAGTGCTTATTACACACACTAGAGGGCAATGAGATATGATGTCAAACAGCCTAACACCTCACCCATTTTGGACTAGTAATTTTTATTTATTGTTTTGTTTCATATTTTTACTGATGTGTACCCAAGTATCTCAGGGCGCATTGTTGTCAGAATTAGACATGTTGGTATAAACACCATTAGCTTTAGACTGACATGTTTTTAGGAACAGTGATTACAAAAGGAAAAAGGAAAAAACTACAATGAAAGAAGTACCTGGACATAGTCTGTATAAAATGGTTAAACTGGCCAGATAGAATAAAAATAAATAAATAAATAAATAAATAATAGAGAAATAAAAGGGAAAAAATAACGAAATCCGTAAATGATTGCCATTTATCTTAGAATTTGTTCAAGTTTCCACTTCTTTAATATCTAATTTTCTCTTAATCCACAGAGTGCTGGAAGGAGCTGTTGTAGATGTCCAGTTAAGAAGGAGGTGGTGTTTAGCAATTACAGAGGTAAGAGACCACACACAAAACATTGTGAGAAGAGTTATTTTTCATGTTGGTGTTGTTTTTTTGTATTAAAAGCTTGTAGGCTATTAGTCATTTAAAAATCAAATTGATGTTTAATTATTTCTTGTTACAATAAGTTGTAAAAGTTAAAGGGGTATTCATTTCAAGCCAAGACCTTAAGCTTCCATTTAATGTAGGAACAATTATTGAAAGACGTGTTGATGATCAGCAATTCTCACAAGAGAAAAAGTGTGACAACCAATCACCCCTACAGATGCAAACTTTCTTTGATCAAAGAAGTTCATCCTAGTCTGCTCCACCTACATGATTGTTGCCATAGTTCAAAATGGCTGCTGTCAGCTCCTTAAGTGTGTACAGCTGCTGTTCCACTTCCTGCGTGTACCGCTGGATGACTCGCTTCTTTCTCACTTCAGCCGATGACCCACACTTGGTTTCCACAGTAACAAAATCCTTGAGACAGAAGAAGATGGTGAATCAGTTTAAATATATATATATTTTTGGTTTCAATTTGTCTGAAGTTTTGATCATATTAAATTTTCAGTTAGTTATGCATTTACCTTATTAAGTTTACATGTTTGGGGGTAACTGTGCTTGTGTATCATGTACACACACACACACACACACACACACACACACACACACACACACACACACACACACACACACACACACACACACACACACACACACACACACATGCACAAAATACCTGGGAGTACAGTAGAAGTGGCCCCCTACGAGTGCTGTAAGTCTTTGGAAGTGTTGGTTCATCTGCCCCTAGCAGGCAGCCAC
>JANJYP010229134.1:0-18091 GCA_024605115.1 Rastrelliger brachysoma | reverse complement strand
AGCCACTTTGATGTGGTTTGACAGCAGCATGCAGGCCTCATCCCTAAGCAATGAACTGACCTGGATTTGTCTTTTGATCATCACATCGATGTGATGGAGAAAAAAAAAGAAAATATCCCACAAAACACCACACAATACAGAGATAAAATATGGAGTTGAGACACAAACAAACCCACTAACTCAGGATGAACAGGACCAGACAGCTAATTCTGAACAAGTGGGCCATTGCGGTCTGGAGAAAGGGCAATTCATTTTAGTCAATCGCTGGCCCTTTAAATTGGATATTGAGTGCTGTTGGGGAGCTGAGGTTTATCAATGTCCATGCCCAGCCGGGTTTGAATTGATCCCACGTTGATACAGTTGGTGTTGTGAGCAGAGTCAGGAGCCGGCTCTACCCCTTATACACCACCTACCCCTCCCTTTAGGGAAGCAAAGCCATTACTATATAAGGAAAAAGTGAGCAAGGTAGAACAAAGCCCTCATTCACTCCAGCATGAACATAAGCAGTTTGTCCAGTGGAAAGAGCTCCCCACTCCCTTCCAAGGCCCCCTACAATTTATTTGTCATGGAATAATCAAATCTCCCCTTTTAATCTGTGGGAACACAGCAAACATCAGCCATGAAACAAATCATTTTGATAAGAGATTTGTTTTTTGCCAACTGAAGCTGGGAGGGAGGACAAAGTGAGTTTTTATGTGGGATGGCTGCATCATGCACCACACTTGGTAAAACTATATCTTTGGTGCTGCATGTAATTGATCTATTGCCTGTATGTGTGTGTGTGTGTGTGTGTGTGTATGTGTGTGTTTGGTAGAGTTGAGACTATATTTAGTGCAGTAAGAGGAGGACAAGCACAGAGTGAAAGAGAAAAAGAGAGCAGAGATCCAGAGGTCTGGTGTACAATGATCAATCACTGGACAAATGCATTGCAGCCAGGGGACAGAAAAGCATGCCAAGAAACACACATAAACACACACACTACATATAAAACACATGAATTACACAACAAGAGTGGCAGAATTTGTAACATAAAGAGGCAAACATCCACACTCACAAAACAAAGTAAAAGAGCAAGCTTTTGTAAATATAAAGAGTAAGGCAAACAATGATATCATAACATACAGGTAAACATTACATATACAAACACACACACACACACACACACACACACACACACACACATACACACCCACACACACAGCATGTCTGATTGAAGGGTGCACAAAGCTCACAATAAAGGCATCGCTTTGTACCTTGGCCATTATGTTTGTCTTTGTATCCACCACAGCAATACCAACACACATATTTACAAGGACAGCACTTTTTTTGTCCAAAGCTAAAACCTCTTGTTACTTTCAGAATAGTGCCACTTCTGTGTCATCAGAATGAAACCAAAACAAGATGAAGGCTGAATTGTGCCCTGAATCAAAATAATTCCACACTTTTCAAGGTTGACAAATAAAAGAAAAACTGAAAGAATCGATTGGAATCTTCAAACATTTAGAGCCCCGTAAAATAGTGTTAGATGCAAGTTTTGCCTGCCTCTGCACTTGAAAAGTAATGAGCCCTTAGATGGAATTCATGTGTGTCTGATGGTGGAGAACAGTACCTAATGTTGAGGAGTTTGAGAGCATTGAGCAGCACCCCTTTCTTCACGTCGTAATCAATCTTCTGATCAGTCCCAAAGCTCGGAGCACGATTGATCTGCCAGAGAGGAGAGAAACATTCAAAGAATATTTTACATCTCATTTTTTCCCCTTTCTTCTGAATTCAGCAGACAAAAAAGCTATGCAATTACAGGAGTGGATTTAGGGCATCTTTGGAAAAAAGAGATCTGTTCCCAGAAGCAGGAGGGGAAAGACAGGAAAAAAGGGAGAAAGATGCAAGGGGTGGATTTTCTCTCTCTGAAAGACACTTTGGAATGCTTAGCCTTTGCCTCAGCATAAATCCTGCCTAACACTGATGCGTGTATGCTTGTGCATGAAGAAAAGGGTATGTTTGCTCGGTTGAACGCATGCACACATTGTGTAAGTTAGAGTATCACCAGATAAGTAACCCTGCCCTTTCAAACACAGTAAGCGGTCCATGATTCCATAACCCAAGTATACCAACCACAGCCAGGCACTGCAACATCTATCCATGCCAATGCCATCAATAATCTCTTTGTGAGCCTCAGTGTATTACCACAGTGCAGCTCAATGCCATCATATACAATCAACTGCACTCTGAGAGTGTCAACTGAGTGAGAACAGAATAAGCCACCTGTGATTTGAAGTACAAAAGCCCCAATCACCAGGGGAAAAATTTAAGAGTGGCTTACTTTTCTTAACAGAACAATTTCCAATGCTAGTGCAAAGTATTCAGATATCAGTGATTATACCTGACACAACAAATCAATTCTTCCTTTTTACACTTTATTATTTTCCCTCTGTCTCCCTCCCAAGGTGAGAAAAAGATTGTGTGAGACAACAAAAGGACCTAGCAAATGGAGAGAAGTGCACAGGTAGGTTGAATGAACTGGCAACTGTGATTGGAATGATGTCTTCCTATGAGGTGACTTCAAATGACAATGCAACAGATGCCCACTGAAAGGCTGGCACAGGTTGATAAACCTTGATTGTTGAGATAAGTCAGGTCCCCTCCCAACGTCTTTCAGATGCTCACACTGGTGGTTTTCTTTTCATGTGGGGAACAATAGGATGGGTGGCAACTTTGATGCCATTAGAATTGTTATAGCTTAAATAAAAGTGTATTTGTTTGATGAGTAAAAGTAAGAACATGTGAGAAGTTTCTTCAAAACAAAGGAATATCTAAATGTAGAAGTGAGCACTGTATATTAGTATAAAAAATATTATCTGGGTAGAACCCTGTATAGAGCTTTAGGAGCTGAGAAAGCTATACTTAAACCTGTGTCACTGCTGCTTTTTCATTATTAGTGATTTGAAAATATTCTATTTTATATATCATTGCGAAAAAGTTCTCTGAATAAGATTTTTTTTTTATAAAGTTATTCAAGGGAATAGAAATTTTTATCAGTTGGGAACTCTTAGCCATACTGTTTTAACATGCTATCCCTCCCTTTTTTTTGTGTTTGGAATAATTCAATTATGTTTGTCACGTTACTATAATGTCTGATGATCAAACATTGTTTAATCTTCATAATAATTACTTGATTATTTATTTGTTTGTTTGTTTATATATATTTACATTCACATATTCTTACATGGATTGGTTTACACATAAGCCACATGCCACAACGTATCTGTTTGATGGCTAAAAATCACTGCTAATAACTCTGGAAGAGTAGCTGGAAATTTATCCTTCCCAGTAACCTTAATCTGCAGTCAAAGTGAGTATTTGTGTCAGAAACATTACTCGTCCTGTTCCCATCCTCCTTTTGAAAGAAAAAAGCAGCTGGATACAGCTGAGCACATCAAAGCAACACAACAGCTAATCATAAGTCGTAATTTCAGTACCACAGCAACACTGAGCCAATCAGAGACTTTAGAGCGTGATAAAGATCCATTCTTTCCGCCAATCAGCAATGCCAGTAAACATTGGTGAAATTAACCGAAAAGAAAACAGCTTGGTGTGTGACATTGGGACATTTAGAACCAGAAAGGCAGCTTTTTGGCAGAAATAAGCAACAAAACCCAAAAGCTCTTTTACCTAGATGTGCAAAATGTCTCAAGGGTTGCAGGGGTAGCACTTAGAAACTCTGTCCCTCATTCTCTCCCCATCTTCGGAACTAGCCATTACTAATCCTGACACAAAGGTACTTACTGCTTCGTGGCAGATTGGGGAACACTGCTGTAAGATAATATTTTACAACCACAACTAAGCTTCTAAGAACTACGACTGCCACATTGTTGACTGTGTTTCCCACTGTGAGACAGGTAGGCCAAAAAGTTGTTACTAATGAATGATTGTGCAATATAGGCAGACTTAAGTGAATCAGTAAAGCTACATCAATAGCTACTCTCAAATGGTTCTTCAGCCAGACACCAAAACACCTACAAAGTTAAAAAAAAAAAAAAAGCAAAAGTGTAAAACAGGGAATGGTTAAAAGAGCAGACAAGCTTGAGAAGCCATGTCCCAAGCTGAAGATGTCTATGTTAACCTGAAGCTTCAATATAAACTCTGCTGAGACTGTTGGGCCCTCACTGCTCAAGTCTTCAACTAATTCAGAGGACAGATTGACAAATACAAGTAAGATACTAAAAACAAATCTACAGGAAGCGGGTTTGTAAGGGCGTGCCTTCGTCAGTGTGTGCGTGCAGCCACATGCAGAAGGAGGGTGAGGTTGATGATGAATGTCTTCCAGCATAAAGAGGAAAAAAGGAACAGAGACCCTATCCAACTCTTTCACTTAATTGAAGGAACTCTAGAATACATTCCTCTGTCTGCTAAGAAGGACAGAGCTACACTCAACCTAGAGTAAGAAAAAAATTACAAAAGAAAAAGAGGGAAGAGGTCTGTTTTCATTTAAGCACTCGGCGATATGACAGCCACAATGAAAAGAGTATGGCTTTAAAGTGCTGTAGCCTATAGGTAACAGCCAAACTGGCAGTGATCCTGGCGACGGTTGTTTCGTTACTTGTCTTCATTTCTTAGTTTGATTTGTGGTGTCAAGCTGTCACAGGGTAGACTGGCATTGCAACACCTGCTGTCTCTTTTTGCTCTCCTTCAATCTTTCGTCTCTCTCTCTATACTTTCTGCCTGCCATACTCTTCTTCTGGTTAGTTTCTCTTTCCACTCTGTTTCTTGCTGTCTCTCACCCCATTTTCTGGTCACTCATACCCCCTCCTCTGCTTGCTAGTTCTCACTCTCTGGTCGTTACCTCTGACTTATTCATTTCTCTCTCTGTGTTTTTGTGTTCTCCTTTTCCTATCTGGCAGAGGAAGTTAGACTAGTCTGGTCCTAATGAACCCCTGCAGGCTCCCAAAACCCCCACTCTGATTTCCTTAAGTGACTCTGGCAGGGTCTTAAAGAAGCCCTCGGTTGCTTCAAGACGCATTCAATAAAAATGTCAGATGAAAAGATTAGACACTCCTTTTTACTTTGATTCAGTTCAGCATCAGCATCGCATCAGTGTAACCCAAATATTGCTTGGTCAAACAGCAGAATGCTGGAAAAGAACATATCAGTAAGTAACTTTTGTCAGGACAGCTTTATCCTCTTCTGATCATTCAGTTAAGCATACCAACACTTGTATTTTCTGCACCTGGAGGTGTGTGACTTTGATGTACAAGTAACCTCCCAATGTTTATGGCAGAGGTTGTGAAATAAAGCATGTGGTGGGGGGCCTTATTACATTTTTTCAACTTTCCTTTTGGTAGGAATTGTCTCTGAACTGAAAGTCTAGCTACTGGTCTTTATTGCAAATCCTAAAATACAAATAGAGGGGGTAAAGTGCAAACCACACATTTTACATAATCTATTTTATTTGATATAGTTTATTCATTTTCAGCAGGGAGATTCTCCTCACCCAGTGGTTCAGATGCAGGGCCAGTCTGCTAATGTTTAGAGCAAGTGAAAATGTATTATATTGCTGAAGCATATGAAGTAATGGTCATACAGCAAGATCAAGCATTAACAATAACACTTTTATTACATATTATTACAGTGGCCCTTTTTTTAACCCTGCTCACTTTGACAAAAAAGTCAATCTCACTTCATACTATGACATTGGTCCCCCTCTTCATTGTTGTAATTTCAATTGAAAATAAACACAGTGAGGGAAATCCTCTCCAATGATCACACTCACTCATTTTTGAAAATGTAACAGGCATCAAACAGTTTGTATCTGTGGCCTCTGCTGTGTCACACCAACCCTAATAACATAGCAACAGCAATGGATCAACAACAATCAGCTGCTTTCTTTCCACAACAAATTGCTTCCCCCCATCGACATCTATTCTGTGTCTGGAATACTCGTCAAACAAGTGCAAGGGCTGGTCGTGATTAATCGGTTCAGAAAAACGAACCCCTCTTATTATTCCTGACAGAGTGTAAACAACCATTGCTTTGACAAGCCTCCCATTCTGCCACGCACACTCGAGGGTATCGGCACAGTTCAACCGCTGTCAGAATGGAGTGTTTGTTGCTGCACAATGGTGGAATGATAAAGGGAGGCAGAGAGGGAGGGGAGGGGAGGGGGGTATGGGTAGCAGAGCAACAGAAAGACAGACAGCTGGCCACCCTGTTAAGTCGTTCTCTTGTTTCAGCCGTCTTATCAATCACTGTTTTGTTCTTTTCGTGCCGTTTTTAGTGGTCCAGTCGGACACAGGGAAATTCTAGCTGAGCATGCTGAGCTGCTGGTAAAGGTCCTGGGAGTGAGTGGGCCAGGGCTTAGTCTAACCACCAGTCAAGCTGACCTTTTTGTTTTTTTTGAAGACACACAGAGATAAAATCACACACCAACACAAAGAAAAAGATGTTTCCAAAGTGCACCAAAAAGGTAAGTGTGGACACAGCTAAAGCTAACTACTCGCAAACATGCAAGAACACATAATAATAATACAACACACTTTAGGTCCTAGTAGTCAAGTATGAATATGCAAGTGTATGGTTACACACGTAACCACACAATACTGTTCTATATGTCACCTGTGAATATGCAATATACAATACCAGTCAAAAGGTTGTACACACAGTCCCATTCACTAGAATACAAAAAGTGTATCCAAACTTGTGACTGATACTATATCTACCATCTCAATCACACACACACACACACACACACACACACACACACACACACACACACACACACACACACACACACACACACACACACACACACACACACACACAGAGTGACTGGTACTGCCATATACATGCCTGATGATAAATGACTAAATGTTCGGGTGTGTTTTCAACTGCCCCATATACGAGGCCCGTGCGCTTCTAATTTGATACTTATTCCATGAAATAGTCATGTTGGGGGAAAATGGATGGGGATAGAGACAGACAGTCCCATACATCATTCTAATTATTCTTTAATAAACCTCTTATAAGCCATAGTGCGGCTTGTAGGTAACTACTGCCACCTAGAGTTCACAAGTAGAAAGGTACCTTCCTCAGAGCTAAGGACGATATCCATGGGCATTTAAATAAGAATGAAACGTACTAAGTGCCACATATTAATCAAAGGCAAAAGGTAAATGAAAGGTGGAAGGGGGCAAGAGAGACTCTAAAAGATAATGGAGTATGTCAAACTGTACGTATTCTGCTCTCCTCATTTTTCCACCCTGGAATTCAAATCATAAATTCAATCATGACTGGAGCAAGCACAGGTAGGAAGTAAATTTCCTTCATAATCACAAAGAATACACAAAAATGTTCCACTGCGCTGTTATAGGGGTTAGGAAATGTGTCTCAAATTTCCCTTTAAATCACTTTTCCAAAACTACAAGTAAAACAGCAACACTTTAAATGACTGTTCTTTAGACAATTACGAAAAGCTCTAAGAACAAACAATTTCTATCACACCCAAAACAAATGAAATAGAATTACAGTTGAACAGTTAAATAGGTGAGGGCTACTATTTTTCTGTGCGGGAAATTAAGAGTATTTTCAGCAGCTGTAATTCATTTGCAGAGTGAGTATGTAAGAGAAGGTGGGTAAAAAAATCCATGTGTGTGTTCCTATGTGTACGTGTGTATCATGGCATCTGTTTACACTTGCCATCGCAGATTATTCCCCACAAACACACCCCCAATACAAACACACACACACATACATTTGCACTCAAAAGAAAAGGAAGTCTGGATTATGTTGGCTCTGAGGGAGGGACAGGCGAACCAAACTCATCTTGAAACAATCGGGGGCAGAGCAGTGAAACAGGGGAAAGTTGCAGGAAGAGATGGAGAGAGAATGAGGGAGTACAGGGGTGAAGTATCACAGCCCTTTGGGAGAGTAGTCCAGATGCAGTCTGTTGGTCTGTTGTTGTAATGCCGATTCACTCACACACATACACTCACACTGAGACACAAAACAAACCCGTGCCACAGCTGACCTAACCATGCCTGTCTCATTAGTAACCAATCACTCTACACAACTTGTCCTGAGCAGCGGAGGGAATAGAGAAACGGGAAGTGATGGATAGCAAGATGGTATTTAAGTTTCAGCCATCAATAATCAAGCTGTTTGAGCTCTGGTGTGCAGTTGCATCTCAATACTTAATACTAATATGTATAAAACAATTAAAATTGGCAATCAAGGTATCTTCTTCTTATCATGTTTTTGTATTGCTTATTGAATCAGTGTATTTGTGTGTTTTTAGCAGGATTCCTCCCTGCCTCTCCAATTCAATAAAAGTATGAACTCTGGGCAGGATTTTGATTGTAGGCAGATAAGAACTCCCACACACACACACTACAGAAGATTATTCACTGAGGTACAAAGACCACATGTCCACATACTCATGTATACACACAAACACGCACACACACAGCAGAGGCAATCACAATAAACACAGACACAGCAGCACTCTTGGTTGAATGCAGTGGCTCTCGTAGCATGTGTGTATGTTTACAGTGCTGAGCAAACATATACATTGTACTTATGTACCCATTCAAACAGAGCACGCAATGACACAGCACATATCAAGTTTAGCATCCTTACACACTGATGGTGGCCCTAACAAGCGAGCCGACAAGGCTTTGAGCTGCCTGGGGCCAAGCACAAGAGACAGTTTTGCACGGACCAGGAAGGTTTCTAATTATTCCTGCTCACTACAAACACTTGTTTCTTCTTACTTAGAGATGACCAGCTGGAGCTTTTTAATGCTCTGTGTGTGTGTGTGTGTGTGTGTGTGTGTGTGTGTGTGTGTGTGTGTGTGTGTGTGTGTGTGGGAGGGGGTGGGGGTTGAGGGGAGGTGGGGGGCAGCTAAAAAAAAGAAAGAAAGAAAGGAAAAAAAGTGAAGTGAGCATAAGACTATAATGAGGCTGGGCCTCAATCCACCGGTCCTTATGTTGGGTTCCATGGACACCCATCGGGACCTCGTGAGTATGATCAATTGTGCTCTTTGTTGGATTCTGTTTCAGATATTAAAGGGTGACACATTTTTGTGTGTATATATTCCTCTTCTCCTCGCCCATCACCCACTAAACCTCTAGTGATGTTTTTCATATTTTCCTCACTCCATTTGACATTATTTGTCATGCCGGCTTACAGCACATGGGCCTTGGATAAACTTGAGAGAGGGTGTGGATTGGGAGGTTGCAGGGGTGATAATGCTGCCCCATTGCTATATTTTGCCAACGAGTAAATGCACTCCTTATGACTCACATTGGATTTGGAAACATACTGTTCTCTTTGACCCATATGCCCCAATTTTAAGACAACCCCACATGCTAGCAGAAGTTATAAGTAGAGCTAGCTTCATGATGCCCTTCCTGAATTAAAATAAATATATGCGTATTTCTGCAATGATTATTTTTACATGCGTATTTGTTGTGCTATAGTTTTTATTATGTTTTTAAAAGATAAAGAAAGTACTCAATGAAGCCCTCAAAGCAAATGCTTTGGCAACGACAATAAAAACTGTGTGTGTGTGTGTGTGTGTGTGTGTGTGTGTGTGTGTGTGTGTGTGTGTGGGTGTGTGTGTGTGTGTGTGTGTGTGTGTGTGTGTGTGAGAGAACACTCAACTGTGTATCTGTGTAAAGTGAAGATCATGGCTCAATGAAACGCCTTTCCTATACAAGACACAGATGCTGTCTGGGCTGGTTTAATGAAAGTGAACATCTCAGGTTACGCCATTTGAGCAAGTGTGCATGTATGTGTGTGCCTATGTAGTGCTGATAGGCTGAATGTCAATAGGAGGTAAAACTTATGTTGAAAACCCTGTTGAATTGAGATAAAGATCACATAAAAGCCCCTCTCTGTCTCTCTCTCTCTCTCTCTCTCTCTCTCTCTCATATACATGTTTGTTATCAGTACATTTGCAACAATATCTCTTTGTGCTTGACTGCTTAAAAAAAGCGTGTTCATAAAAATACCTTGTCCATAAAAAAATTCTGTCTTTTCTGTAGGTGTAATTGGAGGATGTGAGAGGCAATCATGTTCCTTTTCCCTCTGCAGCCTCCTACACAAACCCAGAAAACAGCAGACAAAAATACAAATACTAAGGGCAGGACTAATGTTATGTGACAGTTTCTTATATATAATACCATCGAGTTTTCAAGTATCTAGCTGGCTCTGAGTTTACACAGGTTGAACTCTCATTTCCTGGCTGCACGTTTGCATGTCCAACAACTAACTTTGACGTTTTAAAGAGTAAAAAAGGAAGACGTGTCGGAACGGCAGTCTGGGTAAAGCCCCAACGAGGCGTGGCACACATAATTCACAGTGACACCAATAAGGAAACCCGAGAGGTGAAGCCCACAAATTCAAAACAAACCTGTGAGACCTAGATTGTGTTTCAATTCCTGACATAATTTTTACTGTTTTGGGACTCAGGGAAAGGACAAAAAAAATGGTGAAATAGGATGAAATAGATTCAATTTACCACAAAATGTTGCAGTGATCTGCTGAAAAATTTAATTTGGACCTGAGGGCTTGCCATAGGGTACGGTTTGTGGCAACCAGCCTATGGGCCCGGCTGCGTGTTGTGTCCCTGCTGAATAGGAATGAACATCGACAGGCTAAAGAGGTAATAAAGTTATTTTCAGGCTTGACAGCCTGCACAGTGAGGATTTGAGAAAGGGTCTCTATGCTTGCAACTATCCCCTGACTAATCAGTTGAATTTTGGAAATAAATGATTGTTGCTGTAAATGTTGCGTGAAAGAGAAGCAGGGTTATGTGCGTGTATGTGTATGTGTGCATGTGTGCGTGGGATGTTAATTGATGAGAGTTATAGAGAGCTGCTAGTAGCACAGGGGGGATCATTACTGCTGGAGTGGAACAACTGCATTCACGGCTGTTTGCCATGTCTCATACACACATACACTTGCACACACTGTCACACTACACCAGCAGTCAAAAGGAACACCACTCTGGCTTTCTCTTGTACATCCTTTTGTCATATAGTACAACTCCTCAGTCACACAAAAGAAATCAGGTAGGGTAATTATAACACCCTAATTCCACGATGACTTCTGAAAACACCAACTATCAAATGTCAGGGTTTTTGGTAAAATTGCAAGATTTATTTTGGGTTGGCATGACAGGGAAAACAAACAATTATCCCAGAGGCATTTCCCATTTTTTAGACAATTTGGAAAAGGGGAGGGGGGAGAAGGCGCACAGCCACTTTGGGTTAAAGGATTTAGGTCACACTTTAACTGACTGGCTGACATAAAAAATGTGAAACGGAAATCCTGGAGTGGACTCTAAAGTCAAATCCTTCTCCAGAATGACTGACACTTAAGAGACTGACACTGAATGAGGGCCGGGCATCTTGCTAGTCAACTTGTCGCCCTGACCTATATTTTCATACCCTGCCTCAAAGGTATGAAACTATAGAAAATATATGAAGAAAGGTGTATTGTGTGTGTGTGTGTGTGTGTGTGTGTGTGTGTGTGTGTGTGTGTGTGTGTGTGTGTGTGTGTGTGTGTGTGTGTGTCTTTGAGAACAGAGGGAATGTGCATGCATCTATTTCTACACCAATATCTGTGTGTGTGTGTGTGTGTATGTATAAATGCATGTGTGTACATTTGTGGATGTGTGTCTGCCTAAATAAGACTGTGTACATGCATGTTTGTGACTGTGTATGTACTTTCCTTTGTTTTTATATGGGAATGTATCTCTCCTTGAGTTCAGGGCTACATAAATACATATTTGAGACTGTGTGGGTGTTTGTGTGTGTTTCAGTGCACCAGGGACAAGAGTGTGTAAGCACAATCAGTGGGTGTTTATGCTTTCTGTCGGTGTGAGGCAGTCTTCCTCTCTCCAGCTAAAGGCACATTTCTTTAGTTTAGGAGCTGCTGTCACTTTAGAGGAAGTATAGACAGGTAAGACTCCACAGACTGCAGCCCTCGATTTCTAACATATACATGTGCATACATACACACACTCAAATACAATTTTATACAGCACGGTAGTACAAGACCTACTGCACATTCATAATTGTCCAGTGTTTTAAGGAATTAATTACAGTGAAATTAAATTAAATACTGTTAAAAGATAAAAAAATAAAAATCCCTCATATTTGATTAATTGCATGTATTATAATTACTTAAAGGACTTTTAAAAAAAGTATCAACACATATAACATAAAAACATTTTTTGTATTTACAAAAATTAAATGTGGTTTTTGACAGCAACAGCAAGTAGACAAATATATACGGAGTTGTACCTCCAGTAGCCAGGGTTTAAGTTTGCGGTCCAGGATGATGTCAAAGCCCAGGACCTCAAAGCAGACGCTGTCGCTCCCTGGTGGCTGACCAGGACGACACATGCGGTACGCATGCAGCACATGGGGCTCAGCCACTATTAACGTCTTCACAACCAGCTCCTGGTAGGGCATACACAAACACAAAGAGAGAAAATGAGTGAGTGAGTGAGTGAGTGAGTGAGTGAGGGAGAGAAAGAGAGAGAGAGAGGGAGAGAGAGAGAGAGGGAGAAAATCACTAAGCAGAACTGACACAAAGGAAGAATACAAATCCCTTGTTTCACTTATTCTAAAAAAAACCATAGGCTGCAATTTGTAGCTGTTGATTAAAGGTCTTCTTGAACTCAAAATGGTGAAATTATAAGTCACACTTTAATTACAGGTTGCAACTGCAGACTGTTTACACAACCTTCAGATTTAGAACTAGATTCAATAGTGTAATAATAAGTACACAATGCAGTAATCATGATGCATAGACTTGTAAATCCTGTAGACCTTCTTTACAGAGGTAGTTTGACATAATCTGACATTTTTCTTGTGCTTTAAGACAATCTGTTGGTTTAAAAACTAAGGAGATACACAAAGAACTACTGGCCCAGAATCTTTTGAAATACATTCACACACAGACTTATTCCAACATTGGTGGTGGTCCATCTGTGTGGCTAGTGGCTCCCAATGTTTGCTGGCTGCTACCTGCCTGCCTACTCCCACTGTGTAACTGGGGTAAACATGCTCACTCATAACATACACACTCTGCACAAACCTTTCCACCAGTCAAGCCCCACGCAGTGCTGCTGGCCTGCAGTCTGCCCAGACCAGTCTGACTGCTGGGTGCAGGAGAGAGGTACGGTGGTCTGGACCTGGACTGATAAGGAGGCAGCCCCCTGCCACCCCTTTACTATCTGTCTGTCGTTCACACACCTACCTCCATCTGTCTATCCACCCCCCTGTCCGCACTACAGGCTGCCCAGTACAAACACCTGCTCCCACTACCTCTGTTGTTGCTCTAAGTCCCCAGCGCTGGCTGATGTGTATGTGTTTGTGTGTCTTTGTCCCTGCCCCTATCACCTCCCTCCTTATCCTAAGCCCCCAGCTTCAGCTATTGCCGAGCCCTTTGCATTTGTGTACATGTGTGCCTGCGTTTTGTTAGCTTTGAGCCTAAATTGTTTAATAAGCCTCTGAATTTTGTTTATGATTTTATTTAATTTAATTATATTTGAATATTTGTGTACATTAGCTCATCTATTGTGCATGCATGCATGCAAAGAATTTATTAATGGCTGCAATTATTAGTAAATGTATCTTTATTCATATAATAACAGCACTAATAATCTTTATTTATTTATAGCATAATTTTCATTTGTGTGCTGATGCTCATAGTGAAGTCTTCTAGACATTTTAGCGTGGCTGAAAATAAATAGGAGCAAGATTCAGTACATTCAAATTTGAGGACTATGGGAGCATTTGGGCGGTTGAGTGGTTGAAGCGCATACCGAATGCTTGCGGCATTACTGATTTGGGTCTGGTGGGGGATCTTTGCTGGAGGTTATGCCCCTCTCTCTCTCTGTCTATGCTGGCCTCTATGGCACTATTGCACTTACAAATAAAGGCAAAAAATTCCCCAAAAATAAATCTTAACAAAAAAATAATAAAAGAAATTGAGGACTGTGTCAAACTAAATAATAAAATAATACTTTCTCGTGATGTATTATTTGGTGAATATAAATAGCATTCTTCAAAGCATATTAATTGAAACTATATCTACTATAGGAAAAAAATGATTGCTTGTTTTTACAAGTGGCCTAAAAATTCTTACAATTGACTGTTTCTGAACACTCATTAGAATAGGAAGAGATCCAATGAATCAGAAAAAGCCACACATTTAAACAGCAAGCTATGACTGCTGCTCAACTGTATATTTCATTTTAATTTTGCTGCAAGTGTGTGTGTGTGTGTGTGTGTGTGTGTGTGTGTGTGTGTGTGTGTGTGTGTGTGTGTGTGTGTGTGTGTGTGTGTGTGTGTGTGTGTATATCAAAAATATAAAACCCATAAAACCTATATAAAAAAGCTGTGACTTTGCTGGTCAAACCTTGGATACTAGGTGTCTCATCAATAATACCTCAATATTAAATTCGGTAGATGCCAGTGTATACACATGTAAAAACACATACATGCTTTTCTTAAACCTGACAGACAATCTTTTTGGCAAACAAACTCTTTGATTCTCTCACTCTGACTGTGACTGTTGGCAAAAAGAGCTTGCTATGTCTGTACAGGAACAAAATGTAAGAGGAGAGATGAAAAGGGAAGGAGAGAGTAGAGTGAGCAGAGAGCAGAGAGCATAAATACAGAGTTGAAACAAAGCAGAGAGTGTGAGTGTGAACTGACAGCACTAACACCAAAGTGATGCAACTTTGGAAGAAAGGGGAGAAAAAAAGCTGAGAGAGCAACGGAAGAGGATGGTCTGGGGCTAAGTCAGAGGGTGACACTTTGGTGTATCACAGTGGAACAGGACAGATAACAGAGAAAAAAATCTGAAGTGAAGGGAAGGAAAGAAAAGAGAAAAGACAAAATTTAACACACTGATAAAATAGAGCAAATGGAGAGATTGCACAAGATAGATAAGACAAGACGATAAAGACTAGGAAAAGTTGACTAATTTAGCCCATCACATAAAGGACTGGTCATATTACCTAGTCTTAAAAGCTGCTTTTCCTAAATAGAAACATAAAAGCAGAAATCTGATTGAAAGACGAAATAAAAGATTGCCTTGAGCAGAGTATAATAACCAATGAGATTTGATTTTGAGGTTGCCTACTGGTAGCATGAGAACAGACAGTACAAGAGAAAAAGCACTGAGGGACCTTACAACCCAAGTCAATACAGACAGAGGGACTAAAAGTCAAGGTCAAGAGGAATGAAACAGAGAAGAACAGAAACATGGCTAAAGAAATGGGTAATAAAGGAGTAACTGAGACAGTAGTAAGAAAAAGACAAAAGGGTGCAGGACAGTTATATTGTGTAAGTAAAAAGAATGAATCAGCTTCAGGAGGTAAAAGAATCAACCAGACATTGATGAAAGAAAACAAATAAGGTGAATGTGTTTTATAAAATGGGAGCAGTACCTAATAGAAAGAGTTCACTCTCAAAGAATGTTTTCTCCGAGCTCTTCCAGAAGTTAAATAAAGCTCTGAAGCTCACTGAATTACTGTCATAACAAATCATATCAAACCTTTGGCAGTTCACTTGTGTTTTGTGTGCAAGTATATGTTGGTTAGTTGGGTGGTGTGTATACATGAGTATTCACTTACATATTAAACTTACAAATGTATGCATGTGCTGTTTGCATTTGTGATGTATCCCAGGGGTAGGTAAAAATATCGATTCATCAATGCATTGCAATATATTTTTCTTCAATTCAATATTGATTCAGAAAATCCTCTAAATCGATTCAGGCAAACAACTCAGTATCCAATAAAAAACAGTGTGTGTGTGTGTGTGTGTGTGTGTGTGTGTGCGTGCGTGCGTGCGTGCGTGCGTGCGTGCGTCTGTGTGTGTGTGTGTGTGTGTGTGTGTGTGTGTGTGTGTGTGTGTGTGTGTGTGAACGAGGCTTAGCTCCACTTGCTGTGACAGCACAACAGTTAATGTTAACCTCTGCTGCTATCACTTCTCATCGCCCTGCTCTTAAGTCTGTATAATGCAGAAATAGTTATTAATAGTTATTCCTCCACTCTGTTGTGTACGGTCCGGACACATGGGGAGCTCCATCAGTAAGCAACAAATAAACACAGCAGCAGCATTATGATGCTTTTGTTGGTTTAGTTTTAAAAAGTCTTAATGAGAGATCTTTTTTATTTTATTCTGTACAATAATTCAACTCTGATCCTGGTCCAGATTTAAGTCTTTTATTGATAAGCAAAGACTATTTAGTTATCTGAAGAAACACAATGTTAGAAAAAGATACTGAAAAATGTCAAAACCTAACAGTTTTACATGTTTATGTTCCTCAGAAAAAACTACTCACAAGTGCATTCTTTGTTTTATTGTTCAAAAATAATGAGTTATACTATGGCTAGTTATTTGTGTATTTCAGCTTATTACTGAATCGATATTGAAGCATTTAAATCAATATTGAATGAAATCAAATCATGGCCTAATGAATCAAAATCGAATCAAATTGTTAGGTTCTTAACAATACCCAGCCCTAGTGTCTCCATTATCATACCCTGCAACTTTTCTTTTGTGCCAGTACACATCCATTGTGATGTCTGCATGTAACTGTGTATGGGTGTTTGGGTTTGTTAGGGTAGACTACCACGTACAGAGACATCTCCCCAAAACTTGGCTACGTCATAGTCGTTGGTGCGGAGGAACTCTGTGAACCAGCTGATGGATCGCTTGCTGCCTTTGTCCACTGTTTCATCTCGCTCAAAGTTCTCATTGTGTTTGTTGACGGAGTAGTTGGTCAGATGCATGTAGAGCTGGCTCTGTGGAGACAACCATTAGACATGAGCATGATGACAAACTATATCTAATTTTACAGTAGAATAATAACTTCATGAGATAGCTCTTTTACAGAAACACAGATTAGATATGATGATTTTAAATACTGAACGCACCGGAGACATTATATGAATATATGAATGACAATGAATAATAACAAAACAAGCCCTGCTCTTTTATTCAATATTGAGAAATACCAACATTTTACACCTATTTGTAAAATAAACAGCCTTTTTTTCTGACCAAAGTAAAAATCCAATGTCATGGCAATCACAGATCGCAAAAATCAGTTTTCTTCTTTCTACTAATTTCTTTTATATACTGACTTGATGAAGAAATTCAGCTTTTTTTCAACATACTTGCTAACCACAGATGTATATATACTAGAGGTTTGTCCAGTTCACCCTTATTTTAATACAAATACTGATAACTACTAAGTACTTCACTGACGCTTGAAGGGAGCAGTGCAATAGCAAATACAATGAAATGTAATTTTCATATAGTGTGTATAGTGTAGTATATTGTTTTTGTTTATAAATAACTACCTGTGAGGTAGCTCTTAACTGTATTTCTACAACCATCAGTGGTGATAATCATCACAGATAAAATACTTAAAATACTTATGTTCATATTTTTATCCCTACACATAGCCACAATGTAATGTAAAACATTTTCTACAAAGTAATATGATTAGACAAGAATAAAGGAAAAAGCAAAAGCATCACAAACTGGCCCCTTGGCAACAACTAAAGGTGATGAGAAATAGTCAGTAAAAACAATAAAGAACAGCTTGCTGTGCTGTACTGGAATTATCAACATTCTATTTTTAAAATGTTGCTCGGGTGGATGCTCCTGTGGGAATAACTGATAATGAGTCAACAGCAGAGCAAGCTTACAATCATATATCACTACATTCTCAAGCATTCAGCAATAAGGGGAGTCCGAGCGCTAGTGCACCACAGTTCCTATAGCACATGGCTAAAATGCTTCATCGAGTGGTTGACTATTACTAGCCATTGTGTAACCTCTGTTGTATCCCCCTCTTTAAACACTATCTCTCACAGCTGAAGACAAAACATCCTCTCCTTAGCCTACAAGGTAATAATGCTGTGACCACAGGCCATTCCAGCTCCTGATGGCTGTCTGGGAGCCACTCTCTGTGGGATTGAACATCCATCTCCATGGCATGACTCACTCCATCATGTGTCACAGACCGAGTAAGACAATACACACTTGTGTCACAGGAGGGG
>JANJYP010229007.1:0-14481 GCA_024605115.1 Rastrelliger brachysoma | reverse complement strand
TTTTTTTACACTCCACTCAGACCTCGTGTAGCAAGGATTTTCAGCATAAATAATCATCAAATACTCAACTGATGCTTAATTGTGGAGACAGAAGTTCTTAGTTTCATTTTCCTCCCATACTTTTCTCCTTTTCATTCATTCATTACCACTGCTTCACTATAGGAAGTGATGATTCTCTCTGACCAGTGGCCTGCAGTGTTTTCATGTCTCTTACTATGTCTTCTATGTCTCATGTCTTAGCTGGTGTAGAGCCGAGTCGAGTCAAGTCGTACCATGTTGTGGGAACTTCTTTGCTTTCCAACTCCAGGAATCTTAATCATTTTTACAAATATTGATTAAGTAGTATAATTTTTAAATTCTTTTTTTTATTATGGATTTGCAGTTCAGCAACAGAGCTGAGTGCGGCTATCTTTTACACATAATCGAGATTCACTGTCTTACCTGGCTGACCTTAAAGCACTGCTCTAAAGAGAAAAGATAAATTGCTGCAGTTAGCAGGCTCACTGCCACTTGAATGCAAACTGTCTGCAGTATCTTGTGTGTAGAGGAGTGGAGAAAAAAGTGGCACCTATTGACACTACTAGTCAAAGGCTGCCCATCACTGAAGATAAACCTTCTCTCTTTCCACAACTCTGTCTAATATCCCACTCACTCTTCTTGTCAGTAATTAGACAGCTGATATGATTTAATTTGCTGCATAACAGACAAGGCCATGTTGGCTGATGAAATGTAGGTAGCCACCAGCAGACTCTCCCTGGGTGATAATGGTTTGCTCATGCTGACAGGGAGAAGAATTAAATCACACCTTTTAGCTTGTCTAACCTCCGAGATCAGCATCTTAAAGCAGGATGATTTTCTCCTTTAAGCCCTTGAGAAAGAAAAAGGTCTCCCTTCTACAATTTTCCCCGTGACTCCTGTGAGCTGCCTAAAGAAGTTCTTTTGTCACCAGCTGCGTTAGACCAGGTTTAATTTCCATGTCCTTGCTTGCTGACTGCAACTTTGGAAGTTACTTTGTCCTTCAGCTNTACAATTTTCCCCGTGACTCCTGTGAGCTGCCTAAAGAAGTTATTTTGTCACCAGCTGCGTTAGACCAGGTTTAATTTCCATGTCCTTGCTTGCTGACTGCAACTTTGGAAGTTACTTTGTCCTTCAGCCTGTCAGATGTGTCAACTGCTAGTAGTCCAAACATCTATTTTGTGCTTCACCTGCCAGACATACAAAGGTGCTGCAATATGTGAGTAAAGATCAAATGCTTTTATGTGTCCCTGACAGGTGCCAACATGGACATGGATGATGAGCCACTGCTGTTTCAGACGAGTTGGGGAGGGGAGGAAGAGGAGGTGGAGCAGGAGGAAGAGGATGGAGTTGTGCATGCACCGGGACAGAGTTGTTTTTCCGGGGATACAGGGGAGTGTGGCGTGTGGAGGGCAGTAGGGTGGGTGTACACCCAACCCTGTGTAAGTGGAGTGGTCTTAGGGGTAGTTGTCATGCTCCCTTGTACCCTGTTTGCCTACATGCTCCTTTACTGCCCTCCGCTGGACATAGACCTCTCCTACAGTGCCTTTGAGGTGCATAGTCACTTCTCTGCCGAGCGCTTTGACGCGCTCACCATTGCTGTAAAAACTCAGCTGGGGTCCTGGGACAGACGTAGGCGAGACTTAGATATTGAGTCTGAGGCCCTGCAGGAGCTTCTGCTAGAGAAGCTGGGTGGACAGGGACTGTTCAACAGGACAGATAATGAGGAAATGAAATCATACGCCCCTCAAAATGTCCCTTTCCAGACAACAGATGAACATAAGAGTGGAAGTGCAGTGAGCAGAGATAAATGGACAGCGCCTGATTTGGGTCAGGAGGAAATGTTGAAGCACAGCAACTCAGATCACAGACAAGAGGAGAAAGAGCAGATATCACAGGATGGAAATTCCACTCTGTCGCTCATTAGAAGGCGCAGGTTTTCACCCAACTACTACTTGCAGAGCCAAGCTTTGTGGAGGATTGAGCTTGTGTTTGTTGCTCAAGGGGAGGGCGATCAAAACATCTTTACTCCAGAACGTCTGCAGACGATCCATCATGTGGAACGTTTGCTCATGCAGCACCCTCAGTTTCATCAGTTCTGCTGGAAGCCACTGGAGGTGTTGAGGGATCTGCCACTGGGACCATCCTACTGCTCCCCACCCAGCTCACTCCTGTCTTACCTTTACCCCAGTGAGCGAGGAGGGAAGATCTACTATGATGGCATGGGCCCAGACCTGGCTGATATTCAAGGTGAGAAAACCAGCAGTTTTTAAGGTAAAAGAACCACCTGTTGGAGTTCCCCTCATAAACAGTGCTGATTTGAATTGTATTCCCTTGTAGGTTCTCTTAGCCTGGCCATCACCCACCCACAGTTCTACTGGTATGTGGATGAGAGTTTGTCCCCTGAGCATCTCTCCTCCTCTCTCTTACGTAGCGAGATTCACTTCGGAGCTCCTCTCCCATCCTACTACTCCCTGCAGGACCGAGCCGATGAACAGAGAACTCACTTCAAAAATTTTGTGGTTCAGTACGCTGATATCTTGGCCAAACAGTCTACCAGGTTAGGAAAATTAACGTTTTACAAAGTTAAACAAAATATTGGTCAGTATCTTTCCTTGATGGTTTCTTTCTGGTGCCTTCCTGTCTCATTCCTGGAGTAGAGAGTTAATTTAATGTTATTGGATATCCACCTCCTATGTCTCAGTCAGGTGAAGGTGCTTTATGGGGGAACAGAGCTATTTGATGATGAGGTTAGACACACCTTCCATAATGATATGATGCTGGCTGTCATCAGTGGAGCCTGTATTACTGCACTGGTCTATGTCCTTACCTCCTTTTCTGGTACAGTATGACCTGTTCTTTTGTATTATTTTTTTCAAATTACTATTGGACTGTATGGTAGCCTTTATGCATATATGTGTGATCTTTTGGTGTTTTCTTGTCTCTCTGTAGTTTTTCTGACTTTCTTCGGCCTGGCTAGCATTGGACTGAGTTGCTTGATGGCGCTTTTCTTATACCATGTTGTCTTCCAAGTGAGGTACCTGGGCATTCTCAATGGAGTGGCAGCATTTGTTATTATTGGTATTGGTAAGGGAAATAAATACACCAATTTATTAAATGAAAGGAATAATACTATATTTTGAGAAATATGGTAGTCCTCCCTCTTGCCAAGAGATGAGAAGATTTATAACACCCATGAACATGAAGCTAGCTAAGTTTAGCATAAAGAGTAAAAACAAAATCTGCCTAAGAACATCTCCAAAGCTCAGAAATTAACGTGTTGTATCTTGTTTGTCTAATGCATGACATTTTAGGGGGTATTTATGTGCTGGGGGCAGTGACTTACCAGAGTTTTGCAATCACCATAAGGCAACCAGAGGAGACTCCAGGAAGTCACTGTGTCCGATCAATAGTCACATAATACCTCTAAAATTCTATCTGATGCAGTTTTCAAGCAAATTTGCTATTTAGCTTCATTTTCAAGCACACATACAAAATGTAGCCTGTAATTATGAGCCACAATTTAGTATTATCAATCTTCTCTAACCCTTTCATCTAACTCTTGGCAAAAAGTAAATGCATTTAGCCTACAGTATTTCCTAAAATGTCAAACTATTCCTTTAAAGTGCGAAAAAAAAGGCAGTTCATTAATTTTCTTTTTCATCATTGCTTAGGGGTGGATGATGTATTTGTATTCATCAGCATCTTCAGACAGGCCTCTCATCTGCTTCAGCCACAACAGCGTATGATCTACACAATTAAAACAGCCGGCCGAGCCACTTTCCTCACCTCCTTCACTACAGCGGCTGCCTATGCTGCCAACACTTTTTCTCAGGTAATCATTGGAGAGAAATCTGACCATTAAATGGGTCTGTACAGTAAGTGTAAATGACTCTGCTGTTATGGATGAACAGAAGTGCCGCTCTCAGCAGACAGCCATTTTCACACGATAAGCACAAATTGAATGTTTCAAGGTCTTTTACATTGTGCTTCATTTAACTGACACTTAGATCCCAGCCGTGCATGACTTTGGCCTATTCATGGCCCTTATTGTCAGCTGCTGCTGGCTTTGCGTGTCAGCCCTGATGCCAGCCGCCCTGTGTATCTGGAATCAGTGTGTGGAACCTCGCGAATATGCCTGGTTAAATCGGTGAGGTATTATTCCTTTACTTCTGTGTGAGATGTTATTTGTGCATGCTGTGCGACACCAAGGGTGAAATGTAATCCCTTCAGCTGTCTCTCTCTTTAAACTGCCTCCTCCCTCTAAAGTTGGAAGTTGTTTTCGGGCCTGTCAGCGAGCCACAGTCCTTTGTCAGATGAAGATGATGATGTGGCACTTCTGTCAGTAGAGATGGAGCCAGGTGAGATTATTATCTCCCTTGTATTGAATGGATGATGAGGGGAGAATGGGAAAACGAAATGAGTCCAGGCTATAAAACACTGCTGTCCAGGCACCCACTAAGCCCCTGTCTTTGTCTCAACCTAGGCTCTTGTGACACAGACGGTGATGCAGCCATTCTGTCCCTGTCACTGGAGACACCTCTGTCCCCTCCAGGGCAGCAGCATGTGGGTGTGGTGAGCACAAATCTCCAGTGGGCCCTGAAGCATTTGGTGGCAGAGCCAGCTGTGGAGCGAAGAAGAACAGTCCTAGGTAAGATTTAATAGAAACTCTGATAGCTCAGTAGGAGTTTGACACAGCTAAGCACAATTATCCCTAAAAAAGACTAGAGTGAAATTTCTATAATTTAGTTTTCCCAGATATCGTGTACTTAGTTCTTCATCTATGATTTAGACACGAGGGTAACCTCAAGATCAAATGAAAAGTATTGAAGAAATGCTGTAATATCTGTCCGCCCTGAGGGGATGCAGCCTGTCGGAGGAAAAGCAGAGGCCTCTCATGTAGTATTCATTCTCTCTTGAGAGGTGACTGTAATTGATCTGTCCATACTTCCTGCTGATCTGTTCCTCAGCGACTCTGTCTACTCCAACAAATACTCTACTTTGTCTTTGTTGATTGTGTTCTTCTTGTTGGCCCAGGTGTCTTCTTCATGGTTTTGCTCTTATCCGCCGGATGCTGCTGTCTCTTGAGACCAGCCACACATGCCCCCTTACTTTTCCGCCGGGACACAAACCTCCAGACTCTGCTGGCTCTGAGGAGCAACCTCAGTGGTCAAGGCATCTCCTGCCCTATGTGCTCAGGTGAAACTGCGTCCATGACTGACAGATACTCACCAGTTACAGCAAAAAAAACTAAAATCTGAAATGCGTGTCATATCCTGCAGGTGTGTTTATGGAGAAACCCCATCCTTTGTACACCCACACTTCCTCATCAGGGTTCAAGTTTTCTACACATCAGCAAACCCCAAGCACCACAACCTCTGCTTCTCCTCGGAGCTCATTAAAACCAAATCCAAGCATCAACCAAACAGGTAAAACACATAAAAAATGCTCAGATTTATTTGAAATCTAATTTTTTTGTATTGAAATGTTGTACATGGTTCTGCCTTTTTAGGCTCTTTACTTACAGTGTACATATCAAAGTTGGACCTTGGAGCCTCGACAGCAATTTACCGCTTCTCCCTTAACACCAGTACGACCTCCCCGTGGAAGCTGTGCAGCTTAGAGCAAGAAGAGGTGTCATCATTTCAGGTTAGGGAGCATAAAAGTTAACTGGATCTTTTTTTTATAATCAGCAGTGGTGTTATGTCTTCCATCTGTGATATGAGCCACTAAAGCGGCTTAAAACTAATCTTGTTTTATCTGAATAGGCTTATAATCAGCCCTGCAGCAATTACACCACCAGAATGACAGTGTGTGTTTCCCATGTGTACCATCCGTACCCCAGCTGGATGATCACATCCGGCTCATGTGACCCACGTCACGGCTGGACACCTGACTTTTCCTTTTATGTAGCATCATCTCCACAGCAGCACAGCAGGTGAATGCACAAATGGCACAAATGCAGAATCAGAGCACACATTTGCTGGATTGTCATGTTGTTTTAGCATCATTTCAGCTCTTCTTTCTCTTCATAGGAGACTGTACTTTGCCCAGCGCCGGCTCAGACCTCATCCCAGCCGAGTGTGTGTCAGCCCCCCTGGTTGTGGTATCAGCTCTGGGCCCGATGGTCCTAGGCAAGGAATATTTTACACTCCTTTTCCCAGCGGTGAGTGTCGGAAAGTATTGTTAATATAAAACCAGTTAAGAATCTTTTTTGGCACTGCATATGTCAAACTGTGAAACTGTTTTTATTCTATTTATTCTGTCTTGTGCTGCTCTCATGAAAATGCAGTGAGGTTTCACTTTTTTTTTTTTGGCTTCTTCATGCCACACTCCCCGAAACGTCTGCAAGACTTTTCCACAGTACTCCAGTTGTACAGATATTTCCACACTGTATAAATAAATTCAGTGGTGAGATTTTTCTCTGCTACTATTTTTAAAGATGCTTCTTCAGTTGCCAAAGGGAAAACATCCAAAACTTTCGGCTTCAACCCATGCAGCGGCGGTGTGTGTGGCCACCCAGCAGTACGTCCTCTAGTCGACACTGGAGCAATGGTTTTTGTTGTGTTTGGGATTTTGGGAGTCAACCGAACTGAGCACAAGGACAACCATGTTATTGGAGATATGGTTGGAGTTTCACATGTATTCTTAACAACTAACAGAAATAACAATGTTTTTAGGTTATTTTCTCATGTGGTTGACATATTGTTTAATTCACTCCTAAGGGCAACATCATATTGGATCCAGACTTTGATATTTTCCAGGAAATGGGGCATCTTTGCAAAATCTGTAAAGCTATTAGTGCGAACAGACAACTTGTGAAGCCGGGAGGAGCACAGTGCCTGCCTTCAGGTAACACTCAAACACAGTCCAGCATCAAATCTCTTAATTTGGCATAATAGATATAATCCAATATAATCCTTTTTTCCACTAATATAAGACTAGTGAATATTAGCTGGTCCCTCTTTAATAACAAATTGAATATCTTTACATTTTGAACTGTAGGTTGTTTAAAACAAGAGATCTGAACATATTTGGGAAATTGTATTTGGCATTTCACAGGTTTCTTACATTTTATTCATAGACCAAATAAATCAGTGAATCAGAATATCATCACAGTTATATAAAGTTAGTAAGTGCTTTATTACTAACAGCACACAATACATCATCATACCCTGCAAGTAAAACATACAATTCTATTATAATAATCGCATCTAAAGGACTAGAGCGGTTTCTTCTGTTCCCTTCAGGTAATAAACTATCTTCTATTCTGCCTCTGCTCCATCCTGAGTGTCACTCTCTCCCTGAACCAAACTTGCTCCCGGGCCAGCTCTCTCATGGAGCGGTGGGAATGCATGGAGGAAAGGTCCGCTGGCTGTCCATGGCCTTTGAATCTGTAAGTCGATTCATCCCTCAGCTTTTCATATTCCCGCATCAAAGGCAGCACTTTTCAGCTCACTCTCACTTTATAAGATCCCTAATTCTCTACCTCTCTCCTCTCCTAAGACCACATACAAGGGCAAATCCTCCTTTCAGACCTACTCCGACTTCCTTCAGTGGGAGACATTCATTCAAGAGCAACTCGCCACCCTCCCACAGTCTTCAGCTCTGCAACGAGGTTTCCAGACCTGCGAGCACTGGAAGCAGATCTTCATGGAAATCATAGGCAAGTGAGAGGTGGAGTGTGTGTTCACATTTGCATGACATACAGGGTTTTTTTCTGCAAACTGAAGAGGGATTAAAATGGAGAGAGTAAGTGAGAGCAGTCGTGAGTTGAAAATCAGATAAAATAGTCTCTGTTGTATTTGTAGGTGTAGAGAGTGCCCTCTGGAGTCTGCTGCTGTCTCTGGCCATCTGTGTGGCAGCTGTGTCTGTGTTTACCGCACATCCTCTTCTGCTGCTGCCTGTGCTCATAACTATTCTAGGTAAGAAGTTAAATTGTATATTCAGGTTTGGAAGTCTTGAAATGATGCATTTAGATACTGAACAATGACTTTTAAGATTAAATATTCACATCTGCTTTGGGATTTTGGATGTAATTCTGAATTTTTCTGGCATTTATTCAGGAGTGATCTGTCTGGTGGTGGCACTCATGTACTGGCTCGGCTGGGAGATGGGAGCAGTGGAGGCAATTTCTCTTTCTATTCTAGTGGGATCTTCCGTGGATTATTGTCTTCACCTGGTGGAGGGATACCTGCTGGCTGGAGAGAGCATGCCCTCTACACCTGGGCGCAGCTCGGTATGAGTGTATAAATTCAGCAATACTTTTACACACACCTTAAAACAGCCAGTGATTAAGATTTTGGTGAGGAGTGGCCCTGATGGCTCATGAATAAAGAGGAGCGGCTTGTCCCATTCATCTATGTTTTCTTCACAGGAGCCTCCGGCTGAGAGGCAGAGGCGGACCCTGGAGGCAGTGAACCATGTGGGTGTTGCCATAGTGTCTAGCGCCGTCACTACGGTGATCTCCACAGTCCCACTCTTCTTCTGTGTCATTGTGCCTTTTGCCAAGTTTGGCCAGATCGTGGCCATCAACACCGCTGTCTCCATTTTGTTCACCCTGACAGTGACTGTGGCCATGCTGGCGTGCATGGCCCCTGTCAACTTCAGACGACCCCCCTGCGCTGTGCTGAAGGCCAGCTTGGCTGTGGTGGCAGCCGCGGCTGTGGGAGCGGCTCTGTGTTGGGTGGGGGGGCAGCTGAGAGCATTGGCCTGGCAGTCGGTCAGCACTTAGACACAGCAGCTGTCAGTTAATTCACACTGATGTCAGGCAGAGGATTTCCTCTGTACACAAAACTATGAGGCACCAATTATAAGCACTGTATTTTCCTTCATGTTCAGGTTGAGTGTCAGATCAGTAAAATGATCTTGTACTTTACAGCACAAAGATGTCAGAATCAACTCCATAAATCACATTTTTTCACTTGTATTCACTAGTGAATTGTAAAGTATTAAAAAACATAATCACCTACTGGGTATCTCTTCTTAAATATAGTGTAAATTACTTCATGACTCATTGTAGAAAGTTGACCCATCTGGGTTGGAATGATGATTCAGCTGATCACCTTTAGCCTGAAGGTGGAGATGACATACATTGAGTAATTGTTTGGAAAAACTGTCTGAGTCACAAGATTCATGAGTGTAAATTTTCGAGTTGTAACGAGCCACTGACTGTTCTGTGACCTGCTTTTGTAAACATTGGCTGAGTGTCACACTCTTGCATTACATTTCCGGTTCACATGACTCATCTGTCATCTTGTGAAACATCGCAGCATTTGTTTCTATTTCGTGAACTGAATGGGTTTTTTGAGCCACATCTGTAAGGTGATGATGTCATTTTGTGGCTGGATAAAACAAGTTGTACAACTCAAATTTAATACTGTGCAGTGCTGTTTAACGTAGCATGTGATATAAACATATCCGTATGCTGCTTGCACACTTTCTCAGCTGAACTTTTGATGCTGCCAGAACACACTCTGCTCTGAAGTGTGTATACCAGTACTCACCACAAGTTATTGTCCTCTTTTCTTGCCCTTTCATGTGTTTATATTTTAAATCTTAAACTGCTTCCAGGTCTCTAATTTGGTCATCAGCAGCAATTAATAAGAGACCTCTTGCCAGATCCTCAGGTGTACCCTCCACATGCCCTCCGCCACACTTGCAAACACTCACTGTAACCCACTCCGCTTCTTCTTCTGCTCTCACACAATTTAAAGCACCACTCAACCAATCATCAACGCCAGCTTCGGCCTGCCCTGCAGAGAGGGTGAGAGCCATTTGTCAAACCACATAACATAATAATGGTTAGAGAGAGAGATTGTCTCAATTGCTGCAAGAGCAGTACCTATNGTGTGTGTGTGTGTGTGTGTGTGTGTGTGTGTGTGTGTGTGTGTGAGTGTGTTACTTGTGGATGTTAAATAAAGCAGGTGCAGAACAACTTTGAGTCTGTTCTTGTGAAACCTCAGCACTGGTTTTCTTCTGCATTGTTATGTAACAGAGGAGGAGCAGAATGAGGACCTGTCACTATATGCTTACAGTCACATAATTACTGAGACGGTAGACAGTGTTACACTTCTCTAGTTGGCTGTCGTTCATTATTCATATGAAGTGGCTCATATTTAATGTTGGATCGCAGCACATCAATGTTTTATGCAGGTTTAAGGAGGTTGTCTATAAAGTTCCTGCTCATCTAGACGGCAACAAAAGCATTAGGATTTAAAGAAATATTATGAGTAACATCAGAGAGATGAAGCCATAACACTGAATTTATTACGTGTTGCCATTGTCAGTACATTTTCATTGTCAGCGCACAAACTTTTATAGTGTTAAATGTCAGTGGTGCATTTACATTTTTTATATAATGCTGTTTATTTGCAGGATCATTTTTCTTAATATGACATTCTCTTGAAAATAAAAAGTATGTGCCGCTGGTCTATAAAGAAATAGAACTTGAAATGTAGCAGGGTAAGTATGTTATGTTAAAGCATTTGCATATAAATGTGTTTGTTCATGTTTATCTCCCCACACACAAATAGGTGGATGGGTTCAATTGTTCGCACTTTACAGTTTATGAAATGAGATGAGATAAGGATTTTAGTCTTATCCAGTCTTATCCAAGTGTAGCACAGACACACCAGATTATGAATATTCACAATATGCTTAATGATCTAAATCAACATAAATGATTGATCGTACTTTCTAGATAAATGTGTATTTGCAGTGCGCTGTGTTAAACTTGGTAATTGATTGCAAAATAAATGTATATAAAAAGGTAATGTACCTGAACCTTTATGAATTTATATCATATAGCCATGAATGTGAAATATGTCTTGATCCTTTTATTATGCGTTAACCCAAACTCTGTCCTAGCAAGGCTGCAGTTTACTCCATTTGTGTTTTTTTTTTTTTTGCTGTGCTTGTTGGGTAGAATGAGGGCCTCAGTTTATCTTTGTGCCAGTCTGGCAGTTTTTCTGTGCAACTGCACTGCTGTGCTCCTCATGTCCTTTATGGAAAAGCAAAAGAGAACAGAAATAGAATAATAATTGAGGGAGAGCAGTGGTTACATGTAGGAGAATGAATATTTAGCAAGGTGGAAATGGAAATGTTTTCTCGTCTGAAAAGACAAGTCTGTCTATAAATAGTTGATCATAGATAAGATAAATAAGAGATTTATATTCGCTTTTGTTGTAAGTTTTCAACTTAGTTTTTTTCTAAAGTTGAGTGTTTGAAATTCTTCTGAAACCAGTTTTAAGTCCCCTTGTCCTGCATGATTCCTGTTATTTGTACTGGGCTGCAGTGAACCAGCAACAAAACAAGGACTTCATAAGGAGTAAAACTTTGCGAATTAAACTCACTCAATGCACTGCCAGGACTTGCCTAACTAAACTAACACTAAAACAGGTTTTCTAGTGGTGAATATTGTGAGACAGAGGTCAGACATCAAACACGTGGCAGACTTTTGCAAGTTCACACAACAACATACTGCTGAGTGAGAAATAAATGGAGAAAAAGAATGAGTGAGCAACATAGTATATTCAACATAGACCAATGGCTATACATTAGAAGGCAATTGTAGGGCTAAGTTCAACAGTACCTTTCCACTTTTACATTATATATTCAACTACTATGACAATAAATACCGAGGCTCATTTGGTTCTTGAGAAATACTTCATTGTACCAAGAAAAGGCATTTTCTCTGGAGAGAAATTATTTTACATCAGAACTGTAAATCAACACGGAAACATAAGTCATATCTTTATTACCCCATGTTACAGGGCACACACAATGTTCAAGTATGCCTGAGGAACTAAATGGAGCAATTAAAAAAAACAATGAAGAATAAGAGAGATAAAATGCATTTAAAAATAAGTGAACTGGCATTGCATTTCACAAAAATTCATAAGCTCATGATTTTGGAACAATTCACTGTAAAGTGCTAACTGGTTCGAGCTGAAAAAGCACATGTTCCCTTTGAAAGATCATACACATTACTTTATACATGGAGGTACAGTAATAGCCAGTCATCAGGCAAGCAATTACCAACCAGAAGACATGGACCGCATTTCATTTATTAGTCCTTTAATAAGATAACTGCTTCCTTAATTTCCCTGTTAATGGTAACAACGTGAATCTTGCCACTGGTTGCCAGGACAATGCCAATTACAAATGCTGGTGTTGTCACTGTACAGTTTTCCTTCTTCCCTTGTAATTACATGCAATTGACTGACATACAGTATCAAAATCTCAAGTCAAGTCCTTCTAATCCTTTTACGGATATGAATCCTTGAACAAAAGGGATGAGGGTGTGAGGAGAGGAGAGCATTAATTGAGGAGTGCAGGGGACCCTCCCATACTCCTCCTCCTCTTTCTCTCCTCCCCCTGGATGTGGTGGGCTGGCCCGACAAAAGCAGGGATCTGTCCAGCTGATGCCTGCCTTCCTACAGGTCCTGAGAATCCACTGTTTTCCTTTGTGCCTCTCATTAGGAGGCACATAAAAAAAAGAAACAAACAAAAGAATATCTGGAGGGGACTGGGTCAATAAATTTTCCCCTACTGGCCGCCTAAAGCGGACCTTCACCCTCCCACCCCAATCCTAACCATAAAAAGGTAAAAACAAGGTGTACTGCAGAATGGCTTTACTCCTCATAGTCTGTGGGGGGAGCTAGAGCCCCTAGGAGCTGAGGTGCGGTTGGTGGTCTTGCGGCTGTTCTGTCGTGTCTGATTAATCTTGGTGGCCGAAGGTTTCCGAGCATCAGGCTTGCGCCTCCCTTGGGGGCCCCTCCGTTTGCCCCTTTGCCCCGCACGGCCCCTTCCGGCCCCCGCTGGTCACTTGCGTGAGTGCAGTGTGTCCTGGAACTTGGTGCTGGTGTAGCGAACGTGAAATCCTTTTTTGTTGATTGTATCGTCAGAGCGGAACTTGATCACAATGGAGTCACCGGCTGAGTAGATCTCTTCTGGAGGCTGTCAGGAGGGACAAAACAACAGATTCATTTGTGGCTGCCACTTTCTGCTTCTTTGACTGCACTTCAATGAAAACTTAAAGACTTCTCACATGCTGAAACTGAGAGAAAAATCAGTGACCATGAAGAATAGCTTCTGACTACAGAAGACTGCTAGTTCTCTAACACCCAGGGGCCAAGCAAGGGTACAGGACTAGGACTGGCCCTCTCCAGATTTGTGTCTGTTTTGGCCTTGTGCATTCAGCTGAATGTGTCTATTGTCTGTTGCATTGTTTTTGTTGTGAAGTATTTTGTGACATCTGCTCTTTAAACATGCTGTATAAATAAACTTATAATGACTGTTATTATTACTACAATTCAGGCTTTGGCTGCTCCTGAGGTGAGTATAAAAAATACTGTGATTATCATTGCCAGGTGCAGCAGTGGAGAGAGTTCATTTTTTTTCCTGAACAAAGCCATTTACTACACAGCACTTCATATATATTCTACTGTCCTGAATATAAAGTCAGCCAAGCTATTTCTAATGGAACAAAACGAAAATTAACTGCATAATGTGTGCATAGAAAATATGCAACACTTGACTTGGCTGCTTGTCAGAGTTGTGGTATCACCTGAATATTAATTCAGAACCACACTGAAAAATAATTAGCTGGAGGAGGTGTTCAGACAGCTACCCTGTGGCTCCGACAAAGACAAGTGTGTACTGTCAGAGCAGCCAAAGCTTCTCCAACGAACTGTGAAACCTCAGATTGTTGATTAAAGCTGCCATTGAAAGATAAAAAAAGTATCTACATTAGGCAGAGCTGGATATTGTGATATGAGATATTGTCTTAGATTTTGGATATTGTAATATTAAGATAAGGATTAAGTGTTGTCTTTTCCTGTTTAACATCTGCAGTACATCAGTACAATGCATTAAAATAGGTCATGTCTTGTCTTGAATGGGATTCAAAACACACGAGAATAGTCACCAAAAATTTTGTATTGCAGACCCAGCAATATGTAGACTACTATTAAAGTGAAAATCCCCCTTAGGCTAAAAGTAAGCCTCCTTGTACTATAATGAGTTTTCACCCTACTTTGGATTGAAGTGTGCCATTTTATTTCGACCCGTTTTTATAAAAGGAAACTTGATTGAGGAGCTGCTCCCGTGGGGTACTGTGAGTGTGAATGTCCCCTCCAGCGAATGATTCATAGGAATGGGCGTGTGAGTAAAAGGCCAGAGCTTATTACTGAAGTGTGTAAATGAAATCAAGCTGTTCTCTGACCTGCTGGCCTCATTGTTGCAGACTCTGGCTGCAGCATTGGCTGATTAATTCTCAGTTACAACCCAACGCCAGACTTTCTGATAGGCTAACAGCACCCAGGGAGTGTCGGCTTGTGTCGACCTACAACCGCCCCCACAGCACTTTCAAACCCAGAAGTACACAATAACTTTAACAAAGTGATTAAAGTTGGAGTATGGACATGGAATCAAGAGCACCGGGGTAGTTCACAGTTACTCTAT
>JANJYP010228903.1:0-23284 GCA_024605115.1 Rastrelliger brachysoma | reverse complement strand
TTTATAAACGACTTTGTGAAAGTCGTTTATAAACTGCACAAGAAAAATAATAACGTGTGCACATGATGACTGGGCAATGCAATTACATAATAGCAGTTTCAGTGCATAGACTTCATTCTGTTGACAGCAGCAAGGAAACCAGGCATCCCGTGATGCATCTGTAACCTCAAAAGCCATCTAATTTTTTTTTCTGTCAGACCTCATTCTCTATTTATTTTTGCTGCCTCTCTCTACGTGACACATTTAAACGAAGACAGTTATGTGTCTGCTAGATCAAAATTAAGAAATGAATGAAATGGGCTGTGATAAAATTTATAATAAAACACTGATTTCAGTTATTGAATCTCTATCAAATATTAACTTGCCATCTGTTGCAGCTATGGCACAGTTTCGAACAGCAAAACCATCAAGAACTCCCGTCTTGTGAGCCAAAAGGATGATGTGCATGTGTGCATCATGTGCTTGAGAGCAATCATGAACTACCAGGTACCAAAAGCTCAATAATATATAGGCCTATACACAGTCTGACACGTCATAAAAGTGAGGATTATGTGTTTCCTGTGTTGTACGGTTCTCAAATATGCAGGTTTCACTGACCACATCCTGTTCTTTCTCTGTCTTCCTCATGCAGTATGGCTTCAATATGGTTATGTCTCATGCACATGCCGTCAATGAAATTGCTCTCAGCTTGAACAATAAGAACTCACGGTAAGAACTGAGGGCCCCTGTCTCCATAGATGCAGGGCTGGGTCAAACAATGGGAGAAACCCTGCAGCCACTTCATATGATATGCCTCCATTTCTCAATGGGGCTTGGTTTCTCTCTGAAGTTGGGGATCAGAGGCGTCTATACAGGCTGTTAGAGGAATGTTTACTAAAGGAATATTAGTGGTAGACCGCTGGGGCTGATATCTTCATAATGAAAACTGTTAGGGTAAACACATAAAACGTATAAAGACCTGTCCTTGCTTCAGACTTCAGTGTGAATTATAGATTCAAACTCCTTCATGTTGATGTATTTTCACTAGTTGTAAAGATTATATGACTAACCAGAGTAGTGTAGACTGTATAAATATAATATTTTTGCACCAGTAATTTGAGAGAGTTCATATTTACAGTTGAACTGTCCAGGTGTGTTGTCCTAATGAGTGTCTCCTGTACTTCCAGGACAAAAGCCTTGGTCCTTGAGCTGCTGGCTGCCGTCTGTCTAGTAAGAGGAGGCCACGAGATCATTCTCTCAGCATTTGACAACTTCAAAGAGGTGCCTGAAGCAACATTTTACTGACATTTGAACCATTACCACCTGAAGTTGCACTTTTTATAATACTCATAATAAATATAATACATAGTAAAACTTGTGAGTGTTGAAAAGACTAAAAAACAACTATTATTTAAATTGCCATAATTTACCACATCACTGATGTGCACAGAGGCCTGAAGGAACCAGTGTAGTGGGATAAAAGTTGAGGAGCTCAGGGAGTTTTCATGTCCACTGAGGATGTAAGTAAAGCTCTGTGGTGGCCTATCTGAGGTTATTAGTCTCATTAAGACACCAGATATGAGCCAACCTTGAACAATGATAAGGATCAACTCCCTAATGGGAGCCATTGGACCACAACGATTTGCTTAGTCTCTCAGTTTCTGCCTACATAGTCATCTAAACACCGGAACAAGATAATTACCTCACAGTCTTAGGACCTAGGGAAACTCAGGAGCAAAACAACCACTAGTTAACAACTGGTAACTCTGCAGTGGTATTTTCTAGAATAATACATTAATATATGGCAGTGAATCTCAGAAATCTTACAAAAAGGCCCCCACCATGATTTGGTCACAGCTGCATAGTCATTAACTATTAAGTCCACATCCGTCTGGTTAGGACTATGAGAAATGGGAAAACACAGTTTATTTTCCTCTTTTCTTTCAGGATATTTTTTCTGCAAGTTTGGCTTAAAAATCTGTCCTGTGTCTTTATCTTTTGACTCACTTCCCATGATTTCTGATAATCAGAAGGGATTGTTGTTGCAGATAGAACAAACTGTGCTCTGTTTATATACATCTAAACTCTTTGGATGAATTATGTATAATCTTGGAATGTGTTTTATTCACAGGAAGTAATGTAGTGGTAGTGGATATACAGTATGTAGTGTATTTGAACTTTATTTTCATTGCATAAACTCAAGGCACAGTATAATAGGATACAAGAATAGTGGAAAAATCAGAGGTACTTTTAAATACATAACTGTGGTATAGCCAGTACTAGTGGAGCCAATTTCCCCATAAATACTCCTGTTTTCAATTGCAGTTTTGCTGTGATATTCTCCATGACATAAACCAACTTCCTTTCTCATTTCAGTACACTGTGCATTAAGTGGAGCTCACAACTTTAACCAGAAAAATTGTAATCCCTCTTTTTTGCTATTAAAAGCAAAATCCTTAATAGAGTAGAAGAACAGAAAGTGCTGTGTTTGAATTAATACACCAACATCATCTTAATCCCTTTTTGACATTGGGGTTTGGGGTAAACCTAAAATATATGGGTGAAGTCTCCAACCAAGCCACAAGCCTGACAAGGCATGCCAATAGATCATTAAATTTTGACAGGAGATGAGGAGTTTTATTTGTTTTTGACCTTCTATTCAAATTCTCTCAATGTTGTGCTTTTTGTCATTTTATATCACAATTATATGATAGAATTTTAGATAACCTCTGTTTTTGCTGCATTGTTTGCATTTTAGGTCTGCAAGGAGAAGCATCGCTTTGAGAAATTGATGGATTACTTCCGCAGTGAGGAGGGAAACATAGACTACATGGTAAGATTGACTTTATATTATTGATAGATTCATTCTTTTTGATGTTTGTCTATATATTCATCCAACAATATATGTATCTGCTGTGCAGGTGGCTTGCATGCAGTTCATCAACATTGTAGTCCACTCTGTGGAGGACATGAACTTCAGAGTTCACCTGCAGTATGAGTTCACCAAGCTTGGACTGGATGACTACCTGGAGGTAAGGTTACAATATTGTAGTTAAAATTGGCATTAATCAATCAAAAAAATGTCACATGGAAATTTGTACAGTATGTGTACAGTATCACTAATTCTGATTTATTCTCCCTCATGTCAAGAAATGTAAACACACAGAGAGTGACAAGCTGTCGGTGCAGATCCAGGCATACCTGGATAATGTATTTGATGTGGGTGGTCTGCTGGAAGATGCAGAGACCAAGAATGCAGCGCTGGAGAAGGTGGAGGAACTGGAGGAGCACCTGTCCCATGTAAGTGCACCACCCAGTTTGGACCACCAACACAGCTCACTGGGCCCATTTATGAGATTGTTGTGGTTCACCAGCTATGTACTTAACTTGGCTGTTTCTACATGGCAATTAGAATTCTACTCAGTGTTTGCATTTCACAAGTGGTTGAGAATAATAACTGGGTAGAAAATGCTAGAAAATATTATGTGTGTAACAATCTTAATATTGTTCTCACATTGGCTCATTCTTTCTGGGCATTTGCCTTTGCATCCCACACTGCTTTGCAAAGTCCTTCTACACACGGAAGGGTTGTGGGCAGCCCTGACATCATTCTTGGAATTTCATAACAAACTCTGCTGCCGGGGGTCAGGAATGATGGGGGAGGCCAATGATGAAAATTCCCTGTTAATGCCAGTGCCACACGTGTAATCTGTTAAAATACAAAAGCAAAAGCTGTGTCATGCTCTTGCTGCGTCATGCTGCTGCTTTGTATATCATATTTCTCAGTGATGATGATCAGTGTATGGGAGAGAGTAGGGAAAAGGGAGTGGACCTGGGAAAGATGCCCATGCTATAGATCAATACTTGAATTCACCTCCTCTCATCTCTTTGCCACTCTCTCCGTTGTCTGTTGCAGGTGACGGAGAAGCTTCTGGAGGTTGAGAATGAAACAATGATGAAAGTAGCTGATCTGGAGAAGGTGCTCCTTCAGAAGGACAAGGATCTACTTGCAATACGGGTAAGCTAACAGTAGTGATGTTTGCAATATTGCCTGCCTGCCTTTTCTCACAAGGGCTTCACTGTGTGTTGGCAAAAATGTGTTTCAGATGCATATAGCTAATTGCTGTGATAGCAAATCAGGTCAGCAGGAAACAGGATGTTTCTTTGGCTTGTAAGTCATTGTGTTGTTCTCTTTATCGCCCCCTGGTGACTGTCCAGGAGACATACGAGTCGACCAACACCCAGGTCAACACCCTGAGGAGAATGATCAAGGAGAAGGATGCTGCCTTCCAGAGGCACTTTAACATCGAGAGGCGGCTGCTGGAGCTGGAACAGCAAGGCACCATCCGTTTACACAAGAAGCCTGATGGAGACATTGCCATTGAGCCACTGGGTGTTGGGGGTGGTGGTGGCAGTGGTGGCCTTGGGATCCATCTGGGTGGCATTGGCCAGCTATCTTTAAGTTCAACAGCTGGTTTAATAGAATCAGGAGTAGCAGACACCAGTTTACCCCCAGCCAGTGAAGCTCCACCCCCACCTCCTCCACCTCCACCGCCGCCTCCTCCTCTTCCCTCTGCCACAGGTGATGAATTGCATTGATAATGCCTGGTGACACAGATGTGTGAAGGTTGACTGCATTCAACCATAGATCCTCATTGGAGGTCTATTTTCAGTTCCCCCTCTGTGTTCATTCGTGCCAAACCAGGTGGTGGGTCACAGCCACCCCAGACAGGAAAAGGAAATACATGACTGGTTTGTCTTGTGTGCAGGCAGACAGACAAGAGAGTGCAGGAGAAACAGAACTGGCTGTTGAACAGTTTTTTAGCCTTTTTGGTTTGATTTTAAAAAAAAAAATTAAGTATTGTGTTCTACATTCATTACAGGCTCATGCGCACCAGTCCCACCACCTCCACCTCCTCTCGCTCCACCTTTGCCAGATGCTTCTCCCTCAGTTATTCTGAGTGTGGGTTTGTCAGGTAAGAACACATTTAGATACTTCTATTTCACTGTAGGTCACAGAGCAAAAGATGTAAACAGATGTAAATATTTCACAGCTATCAGAATTAAGAAGCCCATCAAGACTAAGTTCCGCCTGCCTGTCTTTAACTGGACGGCCTTAAAGCCCAATCAGATCAATGGCACAGTCTTCAATGAGATTGATGATGAGCGTGTGCTAGAGGTAAATCAAGCAGATAAAACTCCATTCACAGATAAAGTTGATGTCTTTAAGTTCAGAACAAATTTGTTAACCATCACTTATATGCAGGAGCTGGATCTGGAGAAGTTTGAGGAACTGTTTAAGACCAGAGCCCAGGGTCCCGTGGTAGATCTGTCCTGTACAAAGAGCAAAGTCTCCCAGAAGGCCGTAAACAAAGTCACCCTCCTGGATGCCAACCGTTCCAAGAACTTAGCCATCACACTGCGGAAGGCTAACAAGACCACAGAGGAGATTTGCAAAGCAATAGAAAAGTATGCAGATTTTCAGTACTTAAATCACATTTGTGAACAATAGTTATCATATCCGCTGAACACATTTCTAATATTTGCCTTCTCAGGTTTGACTTGAAGGCCTTACCTGTCGACTTTGTGGAGTGCCTGATGCGTTTCCTGCCCACTGAGGCAGAGGTCAAGGTGCTGCGTCAGTATGAGCGTGAGCGGCGTCCATTGGACCAACTAGCAGAGGAGGATCGTTTCATGTTATTGTTCAGCAAGATTGAGAGACTTACACAGAGGATGAACATCATCACCTTTGTTGGAAACTTTACTGACAATGTCAGCATGCTCACACCACAGCTAAATGCAATCATTGCTGCTTCTGGCTCAGTGAAATCCTCTCCAAAGTTGAAAAGAATGCTTGAGGTTTGGAATGTTTATTTAACCGATGTTTTTATAGCAGTATTTGTTTTGATTATGCATAATAATGAATTCTTCTGGTTTACATGCAGATCATCTTAGCTTTGGGAAACTACATGAACAGCAGCAAAAGAGGCTGTGTTTATGGTTTCAAATTGCAGAGTCTTGATCTGGTGAGTATTACGGAGCAGATTTTTGTAGACATTTTTGCGTGTTATTGCTGCAGTGCTTTTTCTGATCATACATTTAATTTCTTATATTATACAGCTGCTGGACACTAAGTCTACAGACAGAAAGATGACATTGCTCCACTACATAGCCCTCATTGTGAAAGAGAAGTACCCAGAGTTGGCTAATTTCTACAATGAAATGCACTTTGTGGATAAAGCTGCAGCAGGTGAGTTTGCCATATGACAGTCTAAAATCATAATAATGTAAGGTTTGTGCACTTAATATAGTCTCTGTAGATGTATGCTTTCTAGTCTAAGGTCTAAGGATAAAGCATCCCTTCTTGTCTGTGTACAAAGTATCTCTGGAAAATGTACTGCTGGATGTCCGAGAGCTGGGCAAAGGCATGGATCTGATCCGGAGAGAGTGCAGTCTCCATGACCACTCTGTGCTCAAGGGCTTTGTCCAGGCCAGTGACACACAGCTGGACAAGCTACAGAAGGATGCCAAGACAGCAGAGGTATCCACTGTCCTCATCTCATAACCTCACTGTATCCACTGGGAAGGAAATAAAGCAAACCTTTTTTTGACTGACCTCTAACACACAGTCTATCATGCCTCCTAACTCGGCAGTGTTTACAAACATTGCTTCAACTCTGGCACTGTCCTCCCTCCCAATTCTAGGAAGCCTTCAACAATGTGGTGAACTACTTTGGAGAGAGTGCCAAGACAACTCCACCCTCTGTTTTCTTCCCTGTGTTTGTGCGGTTTATCAAGGCCTACAAGGTGAGTGCAGAAAGCAGAGGCAGCATCTATGTATGTTTTCTCACTTTTGCACTGACAGGGTGCAGCTTTCTCCTCTGGTCATATGGGAGGTTCCCTGGTTTTAGCCTAGTCTTACTGAGAGCAGAGCAGGGCAGAGCTTTGGCTGCCTCTGTGCCACAGGACGTGGCGTATCGTCCGAGGCCAAATAACAGGAAAGACCAGCTGGATCTGACTCTAGAGCTGCAGCTGTGGTGTTTAGACTGGTTCTTCCCTCCTCCCCTTTACCCCCGGACAGCCTCGCCCTGCCCCACCACACAACACGCTTCCTGAGATTGTTCTCAGTCTGGATTTATGGGATCTGTTAAAGGAAATGTGAAGCACAAGGATTTCTGTGAACAACTGTGTCTGTCTGAATGTGTATGCTAAATGAATAGTTCAACATTTAAATAAATATGCTAATTTTGTTAATGAATTGCTAATTTTAGATAGAACAGTGTTGTCAGAAATAAAGTAAACAAGTCAATTCCTCAAAAAAAATTCTACTGCTCTAAAGTGGATTTAGTGTATGTGTAAAGTAGTGTGTGTTTGAAAGGGGGGAAGCAGATGGAGAACGGTTACATTTTTAATTGTTATGTTCGTGTAAGTGTGTGTTCCCTGTTTATGGTCAACTCTTGACCTGTTTTCTGCATCCTCAAAGGACCACATAGTTGCAGTTTCTTGTTGCTGACTGTTCACCTTTTTCTCATCTCAACAGGATGCAGTGGAGGAAAATGAACAGAGGAAAAAGCAGGAGCAAGCAATGAGAGAAAAGTTACTGGCACAGGAGGCTAAACAGCATGACCCCAAGGTACAGTTTGAGTGCATGCAGCTGAGCTGAATGAAACCTGTCAGATGTTAATGCAGTGCTAAATAAAACTTTGTTGTGTGTTTAAAAAGCACAGTGAATAGCCCAAATGCCTTTCAAATGTCCTTCCATTGGTTCAGGTCCAGGCTCAGAAGAAGAGGCAGCAGCAGCAGGAGCTGATTGCAGAGCTGCGTAAGCGGCAAGCCAAAGACCACAGGCCTGTGTATGAGGGCAAGGATGGCACTATTGAGGACATCATTACAGGTGGGACAGACAGTACCTTAAAAAGTCTCCATGTGGGTGCTGGCAGTCCCAGTCATCCCAGACAGAGGATGACTGTGGTAATTCATTGCTCAGCTCCTTTGAAGTGCACCTTGTGCTACGTTATGCGGACACCATCACATCTGGAGAACAGTACATAGCAGCAACAGTCACTAGTCAGTTCATGACATGCTGTCTAGCTGGTTCTGAAATGCGCAACCAAAGCTGTTGAGTCTTAATATTCAGCTTGATCCCAAGTCTACATGAAATTGAGTAAATACGATCCTTGTGTAAAGAAACTATATAAAGCCAATATATATAGATTTTTAGGAGATTGGAAAAAAATCTATAATTCTACAAAGTATTTGAATCCAGTAATTTTCTAAATAAAGCTATTTTTGATTGTAGAAAAATCAGTCCCAGTGAAAACGGATTGAGGGTTATGCAGAGGATTACACCAGGAAATATATACCAGTACGACAGTATGATGTGGGCTTAATGGCAGAAGAAAAGAGCAGTATCTACAGCCTCAGGACAGTGCATAAGCTAACTGGGTTTTTTTGGTCAATGTATTAATCAGTGCTTAAAAATGTTAATAATGTAAATGTTGCATTAATGCCATTTTTTTGTTAATAATTCCACCATGCAACTACTATTAGACCTGTAACAGTTACTTGTACTGATGTCACTCCAAGACTGAGTGCATCCTAATCTTATTAAAAACCTGCACTGAGGGATTCACAATGTCCTCCTCCATAGATCTGTGCTGCATATAGAAAGGACTTTATCAGGTGTGGTTAGGTTTATTACAGCCTCCTGAATTAAATATAAGGGTGGTCCAGTGTTTCCTCTCCTTACCCCAGAAAAGCAGCGTCTCAGGTGTGACATGTTTTCTTTCCTTCCCACTCCTCCTCTCCCAGTACTGAAGAGCGTGCCCTTCACAGCCCGCACTGCTAAACGCGGCTCACGGTTCTTCTGTGAAGCCAACCTCTGTGACGACGCCAACTGCTAGCCCTTCCCCCCTAATGCCAAGGTTGTCCAGGTGTCTTTCGTACGCCTCCTGACCCCATTGTGCATGCAGCATGAACCCTCCCGCCCCACAACTCCCATGTGTTCTACTTCAGAACACTCCTATCAGATGTCTGGTGATAGGAGTCAGCCAAACCTCTTTGCCTGGCAGAGAAAAAGAAAGTTGTACAGAGTGTCAGAATATTTTATGTGTGAAAAATATTCTGATACACTCATTGTACAATCAGATATCACTGATAAATTATCAAGTATGAGCATTATGCATGAAATCTAAAAGGCTTTGCATTATTTTGGCATATTTTTCTTAACATTTTTTAAATTCAACAATCTTAACATAAAGAGGTTTGGCTAATTTACCAGTTTTATCAACAATGCCATGAGACTAACTTGTTTGGTGTTGGTTTCCATCTAACATGTGACTCTTCTTTCCTCAACCACCACTGTTTTATTCTACCCCCTCCTCCAGCTGAAAAGAAGATTAATGACAGTATTTCCCACTCCTAAGAGAGGGTAAGGAAGGTAGCCTGGCTGAAACCCGGCCCGCTTGGCCCTCCAGCTCCTGTGTGCTGCTACAGTGATGTCAGCTGCTTCAGCAAAAAAAAAGTTGCTTTACAGCACAGAGATTTGCTTTATTACACAACAAAGTCAGATAATGGAATGATTATTGGACAATATTTGAGAAGCCTGTTATAAGTTGTGTCTTAGATTCAGCCATTACAATATGAAGTCAGTCATTTTTTAATGTTTTATTTATTGTTAGCCTGAGGGAAGACTCCCCTGTTCACTTAAACTTAACTTAATAATAATAACATCATCATCCTCACCCCCTTCTATGTGTTGCATGTCATTCAGTGTTCATTTACTTCTCACCTGTCAACAATGTCCGCCATGTTTTGTCTTTGCTAACTGTCAACCGCGGTGTGCTGAACAGCTATTTGGTCAACAGGCTCTAGAGAAAAGACAGAGTGAGATAAACACAAACACAATCTTGTGTCCAGAATTTATTACAAATTTTAGAGGTTTCTGTTCACTTTAGACAGCTTGATTGTTGCAAACTGTAGAACTTGTTGACCATCTTACTGTAACTTGAATAATGATGCCTATCATTGTTTACTGCTGCATTATTACTGTCATATCTACATTCCCAAAGCCTTGAATTTGACTGGTCAGTTGCAATACAAGGTTATGGGAATATGTCATTTGTGTTCATTCATGTATTGTGTATGTCTTTATTTGACAATTTTGTCAGTTAATACAGTTAAGGTTAATTGCAGAATTTTTTAACGCTGAACTATTATGCAGTATATGTCCTAGTAATTTATTACCACAAAAAAGGAATTAGAGAAACTAGAAGTTTGCAGTTTGACCTTTCGGTCCTCTAACATATGTGTCCCCTTGCCCTGTCTCTCACCTCCTCTCTCCATGCATACTCACAGATCTTCGAAACCAGCCTTTCCTGCGAGCTGATGCGTTGATCCGGAGCGGTTGGAAGAGACCCTAAACCACTTACTCGTCACTTATACTCCCCTCCCCATTATAACCCTCCTTTCCTGTGTCCCGACGGTCCATCTCAACCCTGAGGCTGCAGATCACAAAGACTAAAAAGAGGGGACAGGACAGAGCCCTTGTTTTAGCTGGGTAATTTATTTATTTATGGAGGACCTTTACAGCCAAGTGAGTAGGCATCATTACAGAAGCACAATGGGTCACTCCTCTCTGGCTGTGAGCATGAAAGACTTTTCCTGCTCTGTTTGTGCTGAGACACAGACCAGGACATACAGGTGAGGTGAGTTGAGTGAACCACAGAAGAGGAGGAACACTTTCTCTAAACAAGTGCCTGCCTACATGTGGATCTTATTCCCAAAACTGTTAATTTCCTCAGATTATGAAGTCTTACAGTAGCAGGACTTAGACTGGGAGGCAGCCAAGGGAAGATGCCAACTCTGCTGCTGGGACGTTTGCCTTGAAGACACTTGCAAAACCTTCCTCCAAATAACAGAGTTTGATATGACAATGAGACATTCGGGGACTATTTCCTCACATTAAGCCAAACATCACATTTAATCAAGACCTAATGTTGACAGTTGTTATTTAGATTTCAAACACATATATATACCTGGGAGTAAAAACTATAAGATTCTATTTGTTTTCATGGATGAGCTAGCCAGACCAAAATTTCTTGAATGTCTCATGTTTTGCTTAAGAAGTGCCTTTTGTGTAAACAGTGTTATTTCTTGTGACTCAGCCATAATTTGTTTATTTTAAACATTTCTTTTGTTAAAGATTGTATTTTTTATTGCCTTGTACTATAACATTAGCCTCATGATACTGACAAAAATATGCAAAAGGTGAAATTTTTCAGCTTTAAAGGCACACGACATCTAGAAGGTTCGGGGACTAATGCAGGAGAAGTTTGAAGATGAACCCTCATTTACCTCTCTAGTACATCAGTGCATTTAAGCTCATGACAGCTGAAAGGTTTTTTTGTGCCTTGTCCAAGTAGAAGTTTCAAACTGAATGTTATACCCTGACAATACTTTCCGTCACATTTTCAAGTGACATACTGAAGGTGACTGAAGAAGATGATTTCACATTGACTGCTGTTTAAGGGCTCAGATGACGTCGGGCTGACCGGCTTGTGGTGATGGATGAAGGATATATTTAAGCTTTTTGACATTTAACTCAGCAGAAATGATCCGTTTCCTCCTAACATCTGTTTAGACTTCCAAACTGTGTTCAGATATGACATTGGCACAAAGGGACTGACTGTCTTTACACTACTTAATTTGGCTTAACATTGTATGACACTATTCTTTAAGTGGACCTTTATATTAATGTACATTCAAATCAAGAAATGTACTTTTGAGGAACAATGATCCACAATATTGTCTATTGACTGAAAGTTGACACTTTGTTTAATAAATAAATAGATTATGTAATAACTACAAGATTGTCATTACAGTGTAGGAGTATTAAAGCAAAAGGCTGCTGGTCTTTCTTAGATGAAACATTCAAACAAGCAGTTTCTCTACATGTTCATGTTTTATTTTGTAACTTTTTTTTATGGATAGTTTGTTCATTTCTGATGTTTTCCAGCAAGAGGTAACGAGCATTCTCTCCAAATGACGGACAGAGCCACCGCACGTGTCTACTATAAAAATCCATTTAATTTCTTATATAAAAAAGAAATAGAATCATAACAAAACAATCAGAGCCACAAATATCCATGTGAGTTTTTGCCACCAAAAAAGAATTTCTCCAACTGAAAGATGATTGTTCTAATTTACATGGTCTGGTGAAAATCTAACAGAGCAGGATGTTTAAAAAAAGGGTGGTGGTGCTGGAATACTGTTAACAAGTGAAGGACAACGCCAGAGAGTTTCCTCTAGGATGGATTTGTGTGAGCACCATGCAGAGTGATATGGCAGGTATGGCCCATAACCTCAGTTAAAAGCAGCGTGGTGAATAGTGTGAAAGACAGTGAGAACAATTTAAAGACTAAGAACCAGACAGACAGATGGTTAGCGTTAGCAGCAAGGCAAAGGAATTAACAAAGGAATGCTTATCAGGAAGCTGATCAGTCCCCTTCTTGGGAATGCACTTAACAATGAGCATTAACCTAAATTACATATCCATGTAATTACATACAATTTAAAACAAAAACAAACAAAAAACAACAAAAAAATGTTCCACTCAATCTCCCACCGAAGTACGTACCATCAAACGGTCTCCCTGGCCTTTCCTGAAAGTACATTTACAATCAAAAGACAAGGAACAAAAGCTAAATGCAACCATTTTCAGCTAATTATTCATTGCAGATATTTTTTTTTATTTTCAGTGATGACTGGAAATTCACAGAAACTTGCCGTCGCTCCCAGATAGAACTTTCTAGAACAGTAAAGGAGCAAAACAGAGCTCCTGTCCAGACTGTCCTGCAATAGGCTAAATCAAGGCCACCGATATCCATCCCAGACTTTTCATCCTGGAATGTTGGCATTTATTACAATCATCTTCACCTAGCACACTCACACACCGCCTCATTCATTGCTGACACAATGCATGTCAATTGTACAATGACTTTAAAAAAACTGTTAAAAAGTATAGACTGTTATTTGTTACTGATGTTTGTATTCCTGGGTATATTTTTATGACACTTTGTTAATAGGTTTATATATATATATGCAATTATATACATATATATATATATATATATATAGTCTGTGCAAGGAGGTAAAAGACAATCACTTGAATGTAGTTCTTTGAGACAACAGAACGTACACTGTCTGCAATGCTGAGTCCTCCCTGTGTACATGTGTGCAGTTAAACAACATCTTACTTCTCACCCAGCCTCGGTCTGCTTTCAGACCTCCAGCAGCAAACGTACATATACACGTAACAAGAAAGACTGAGTTGGACCAGCATCCAGGAAGCATTCATAGTGAGCATTGACACTCTCCTCTCTTTCATGAACAAAGACTTGGCAATGTTTTCTAGGATGGAACAATATTCTTTTTTTCCGCTATACAATTCATACAAAAATAAAAAATTAAAATTGTTCCACTGCCATTTGTATCTCTCTATCTTTTACATTTGCACAGAGGTAGTGGCTATATGCATGAGAGGGGAGGGAGAGTTGTGAGGAAGTGAGCAAAATTAAAAAGAACTGAATAAATGTCTATAAAATGCTTCCTTTTTGTCACCAGAGGATTTTTTTGTCAAAGAACAAAATATAATACTGCATACATATAAAAAAGTAGTCCTTCATTTTATACATTTTATACAGTGTTCTCGCTTTTTTTGTTGCTTTTCTTTTCAGTTGGTAAAGGCATAAGATGAGAGAGCTTGTTGGCTCAGCACTGGGTTGGGCAGGGCAGGGCAATGTTGGCAGAGTTCAATGTATGCCAAGCTCTACGCCAGCGGGTCACTCATGTCCTCGTCACCCTGGGAGAGAAGCTCTTTCTTTTCATCCGTGCTGGCTAGAGAGTTGCGGCTATTGTGGGCACCCATATACAGGGTGGCATACACTGGGTTGGTGAAGTTGGTGGGCTGTGGAGCAAAGAAAATTGTATGTTGACTCAAAGGGCGGGAGAAAGGCAGATTTCTTTTTGTAGTCTGAAAGCAGCATTTACTGCATTTTGTTCTCTGAAAGGTCTGTTCACATGAATTACAAAAAAAACACATTTTCTCTCTTTAAGGGTCAGTTCTCTTAAACAAGAACAAAATATTAATGTTGTTGTACTGTGTGCCTGGGTGCCCTAGTTATTCTTTTGAGAAATACAGTCGTCAGCTTCTAACTAATCAGTGGGACCTGACAAGTCTCCAAAAGGCCTTTTCCCTTCACTACGTTCATTCTTTTTTCCTCCTTCATATAATTCACTACCTTGAGGAGTTTCTGACCTCTTGTAGCAATACAGGTCTGTTTTTTCCATGAGTGGATTCCCAAGTTGGTTGTCTCATGCATGTGCACAGGGACAAACAGTGAAACATTACACAGTTCTGCCAATTGTTTAACAATATATGATAATCTACAGTTTGGTTGGAATGTACCACAAACACCTTGAATAAATTTAAATTTGATTCCCCTAATTTTATTTCCTCCTTCATGGCTCATGCTTTGACATGTATAAAAAATACCTTTCCAGAACAATGTTTTGGTGCATCACTCTGAACACTTTTTACTGTAACTACTTACTGCTGAAGAAATGGCAACATACACTGTATTCCATTCCCTGTGTGTATTAGGTTGGCTGCAAATTTCATAAACTGATGTTATATCTGAGAACTAAATACCATCTGTATGGTAACATGCCATTAGTTTAACCAGCTGTATTACCTTGTCAGGGTCCAAAGCAAAGTCTGAATCCAGGAGCTCCCCAGCATCATCGTCAGGGTCTCCCTCATAGATCTTATAGGCAGGGTTCCCAATCTCAACATTCATAGCTCCATTGGTCATTCGGTGGTGCTGGAAGCCCTTGGCACTGCAAAAACACAGCGATACAACAAAGTGAGTTACCATCTAAGCATTTAAATGTAAATGCTACTCATTTATAAAAAAAAAATCATGATCTTTTTTGGCAGTAACCATAAATTACACACATCACAGTGGCTAGAAACTGATCAGAACTTGGCATAAACCAGGTACTGACTCAGTACCAGCAACATACAATCCACACAACCAAGACAGCACATATTGAAGGTTGCCAAATTAACTTTTTTTTCAAAAGGCCATTTGATCAAACCCAGAGAATACACTCCAGCATATCTATTGTGGAGAATGCTGGATTTTCACACTGCAAATATTTTTGCTTTTTGCAAGCACATAAACATGATTCATAGATGCACTTTTGTATAATTTAGTATGCAAGCACATAGCAAGAGCCTAACATTTACACATGTGAACAGGGGTAGGTATGGAGATGCAAAAAGGACAAAACAGTTTAATTGTTTGTGCATCACCAGCAAAACTATTCCAGATAAGGGTCACTAGATTCCAGTGTTGCTGGATGGGAATCCCCGTGGGAGGCAAACAAGGACAAACGGACAGATTTCTATACACAACTAACAAAATGAACAAATGGACTGACAGACAGCATGGATATTAGGAAAGGGAGGGGACAGCATTTGTATGGTCAACAGGTGAATTATGTAACCCTATGAAGTTACCGCGAGCATTGCGAACGAGATTTGCCTGGCCATAGAGACCTGGGAGACAGGAAATAGATGGTTATCAAAAGGTAACAGAAGCTAGATAGCATAGGTGAGAGGAACAGATGAAAAATGAAGTTTGAAGAAAAAAGTCTGAAAACAGGACCTACCCACGCATTCTCCGCTTATACCACAAGATGGCACCAACCACCAGCAGTGCCACTAACAGCAGGAGAAGCACTGGAATGACGATAGAAGCTGTACCTGCAAGTGAGCAAATAAACTGAGCAAATAGGACCAAAGTGCATGTTTCATTAAGAAAACTGTTAGGGAATTTGTGACTCACTTCCACTGGAAGCAGAAGAATCTACAGAAGCAGTTGCAACTTCACATCTGTATCCTCTCCATCCTGAAGGACACCTGGACACATTGAACCAGAATTACTAGGAGTGTGAGTGTGATTGTGAGTGCGAGTGTGTGTGTGCGTATGTGTAAATGCAGGTAAACGCTAGGTTGTATTGGGTGGGATGGGTGACATATCTTACTTGCACTGAGGGAGCAACGAGCGAGGGTCGACTGAACATTGTCCATTCGAGCAGTAGTCCAAACAGGAATAGCAACTGGGTTGGATCTGACCATTGGGACAACTACACAAACAAAGATTAATATTAATTATACTCCTCCATAGTCCTGTGTAGCTTGTTATTTTAGAATATGTTCATAAATCGAGCAAGGGTTCTATATTAGGTCATGTAATATGCTTGTTAATCGGCGTAACTTGTTTACAATGATGCTTAATCTTGTATACTTTGAGCAGAGCAGTCCAAAATAATTGTTAACAAATATTTATACATACTTGTTGGGGGGGGGACAACAACAAGAAAACACTGTTCCGGTGTGAATGTGCCACAACTCTTATTTTTGTTTCATGGGGTATTTACCTGCAGGAAACCTCTCCTGAGGATGAAGTCAAGCATTTGCCCGTTCCACAAAACTGACACTTGTCCAATTCACACTGGTGTCCAATGTACTGAGTGGAGCACATACATAGTTTGGTGCCATTGGCAGTTTGTAAGCAGGTTCCACCATTCTCACAGAATCCTTCACATTTACCTGAAAATGAAGAATGAGAGATGAGAAAATTGTAAATTAAAATGGTGTGCTTACATTAGTAATATCTTAACATCATGTTACAGATCTCTTTTTGAAATTTTTCAGGTACATATTTTATTGTAAAACTCTTCAAAACGAGATGTAGCACAATCTGACAGTGCTGCCACTTACTATACTGGCACAAGTCTCCCTGGTATTCTGGGGGGCAGCTACAAGTTGGCTGGTTGCCAATATTGACTGAGCAGTTGCCTCCATTCAAGCAGTAGTCTTTACAGGTGTGGCGGTTACAGTTGGGTCCTGTGAAACCTTTTGGGCATCTACAGGTAGGAGCACCTAGGAAACAGGTAAAATATGATTTATAAAGTTAAAAGATATCTAGAGAGAAATAAAAGACATCTACATTTGCATTAACAAAGGCTACTTCTGGTCTTACATTTTACTTCATTTTGTTATTTTTTTTCTAATTTTACCTTACTTTTGCTAGATATGTACACTGAATTTGTATATAATACAACAAATGAAGAATCAGAAAAGAATAAGAAATGGGGATATGTGGAATTCATATGCTTCATCCCTCTCTGCTGCAGCCTTTCAGCCTGTGATTGCTATTGCTAATGAATACTCCATAGAGATTTCCGAAACATCAAATGGATGGAGAGAAATTGTACTAACAATTTTCAAAGCATATAAAACATGTTCATTCAACTGTCATAGGTGATTTCACATAAATGCTTCTGCCCTTTCACATCAGATTTGACATTTCATGCTTATATTACTTAATAATTCACAAACTGGAGTATTTCCTACCATAGCTTCACATATTTAAAGTGCAAGTCTGGGCTCGCTCAGTGGCGCAGTGGTTAGAGCGTATGCCATGTGGAGCAGTGCTCTTAAGCGGAAGACCCCCGGTTCGAATCCCGGCCGGGGCGTCCTTTCNTAAAGGCGTCTGTGCCAAAAAAAATCTTAAAAAAAATAAATAAATAAATAAAGTGCAAGTCTGCCTATTTCATAACCTCTAAACAGAGTAAGGTTTCACAACCCACAATGGTTTAGAAAAATACCACTAACAATAAGTAAAGGTAAACCCTTTTTGAATTAGGCATTCATTGCATGTGTACCTGTATGAGAAGCAGTGCAGGTGCCTCCGTTCTTGCAGTAGTCCCTACACTGGTTGATCTCACATCTCTCTCCGGTGTAGCTGGGCTGGCAGCGACATTTTGCTACCTGACGAGCATTAAGGAAGCAGCTCCCTCCGTTCTGACACTGAATATCACAGGTGCCCGAGGGGGGAGCTGTAGAGGGGGGGAAACAGTTGTTGCATATGAATGTAATGTAATGTTTGGTTGTTGCTCTGCTGCTCTGTCATTTCCATTAGGGCTGCAAATAATGATTATTTCTAATAATTCAATAACCTGCCAATAATTTTCTCGATAAATTGACTAATTGTTGGACTATGGACTATGAATAATTAAAAAACAGTGAAAAAAAAGCCCATCACAACATGTTTAAGCACTAAACAATATTGATACATATGATGTTTTACAATGCAAAAGTCTAAAAATATCATTTAAAAAAATAAATAAATAAATAACTGACTTTTAGAAAGGCAGCAAATTCTCACATCTGGGAACCAAGAACCATCAAATGTTTGAAATTTTGTTTGAAATTTTTTTTTAAATGAGATACATTTTCTTTCAATCACTAATTGTTGCATAACTGTATATAGTGCATGCAAGTAAGTGAACTTACATAATGGTGACTGTGTGGGGCTCGCTCTCTCCACACATGTGCCGTTGTCAGCCACATAATTGTTAGGACAGGTACACACTGGTCCACTGGGGCTGAGCAGACAAAGCCACTCACACTTCTTCCTATCACATGGATTAGTCACTGGTGCAAAAAGAAGCAAGACATTCAGTGAGAAAAATCAATAGAAAAATACACTTTAAAACCTTGCTTTTTCTGCCAATTATATATCGATAGTATATTTATTTTCATTAAAATTCTATGCATCATGACTCTGAGGATGCAAGACAGGAGTATACTATGCATAGAAAAAGTGTAAGCCTATTCAAAAAAACAGTATAGCTCTTCATATTACACACTCACTCTCTGGCTGCTTGTAACGGTGGTACAAGACTATGTCAGTAGCATGGTTGATGCCTGTGGTGAGATTCTCCATGGGGCCTTTCCCAAACTTGTTGACCCGGAAGACAAAGTTATTGATGTATGTGACCCCATATATGTAGTCCTCAAAGACATCTATGCTGAATGGATGGAGCAGGTCTGGGATAGGAAAAAATGCAACATATTAATATAAAATCTCTAATAATTCTCTTCACATTTCATAAGATTTTTTTATAAGACATGAGTGTGGACCAAACTCAACTGTTTTTGATGCCAGTGACAGCAATAACGGGATCAGAGCCATCCAGGCGAACACTTCCAATTACGGAGAGTTTAGCATCTGCCCAGTAAAGACGCTCGTTGAAGTAGTCCACAGCCAAACCTATGAAGGAACAATGAGAAGAAACATGCTGATTAAAACAGAGCAATGATTGCAGATTAAAAGTCATTCTGCTGAGCTGCTCCAAAATGTTGCCTTTACTGGAACTGTGAAGTAGGAACACTGTTGAAAGAACATTAAGATAAATCATACAGTGTTAATGCAGACAGACCTGTGGGCCACTGGATCTTCTCATGAACTAGAGTTTGTCTCAGGGTACCATCCATGGCAGCTGTTTCAATTTTAGGATGGTTCCCCCAGTCTGCCCAATACATAGTACTGAAAGAAAACAGAGTTCATTAAAAAAAAATCAAAGCATCTGACAACAGAAAAAAAATCACCAAGGGTGATCCACTCTTACCCTCTCTGTGGATCCACTACAATGGCGTAAGGCTCATCTATCATGCCAGAGACAAGGGTCTTGCAGTGCTGGCCTGACATCTGAGCCACTTCGATTACATCTCGACCAGAATCAGTCCAGTACAGGTTACCAGCCACCCAGTCCACCGCTATACCCCGGGGCATCTTCAGCTCTTTAATCTGGGCACAAACAGAGAGACACTTACAGGATAGCTGTTTATGTGTGTGATGTGTTTTTAATGACATCATGTAGACTTCCACCTGTTACCTGCAGGTTTGTGATCCTGCCATCACTCTGCCTTCGGTTACGGTGAGAGTTGGAAGAAGAGGATGACGATGAAGTGGACGGTCCTGGAAGTTCATAGGAAGAGATTCGGCCTGTATGCCAGTTCGTCCAAAAGATGCGGTTGGTCTTAACATGAAGGTCCATTGCATCAATACGCACGCTGGCATCACCCTGGAAGGTCTGCTCATAGCGCCAGTTGGGCATGCCAGGGTCTAGGCTGCGGATTTCGTTGTCATCAGCTATGTAGAGAATCTGCTGACTGCTGTTCATGTCTGTAAGTGAGAAAATTTTAAATAATTACATTATTATAGCTTAAAAATAATCTCTCCTGATGAGCCACTTCCTAGATCCCAGACAGCAAATACGAATTTAGGTCAGAGAGACCTATCAGAATAGTATAAAACACATGTAGTTCTGGTCCTCACTGTCAGCCTTGCAGGTGTCATTGATCCTGGTGAAGTACTTGTGGCAGCTGCATTTGTAAGAGCCCTTGGTGTTGTTGCAGATGTGGGAGCACACTCCAAATTGCAGACATTCATTCTTATCTGAAAAATGGAGAGCCAAATAGAAATCATAATAAATAAGAAAATATCACAGTCTGTTTCGTTGCCTGAAAAGCAAAAACACATTCTGTATTTTACACATTTGAGAGCCATTTGTGTTTTGTCATAGCAGGTGTAGTGTTTTGTAAATGTGTACCTCCACATGTGTGATGTCCTGTCTTCTGGAAGCCTGGTTTACAGGAGCAGAATGAGTCTGTGTTGTTGGTGACACAGTGGGCCTCGTCTCCATCTCCACACTGAGTCCTGTTACTTCTACAGTCATTAAGCTTAGTTTCTGAAATAAACACACACACACACACACAACTCTTATCAATTGTATTTAGATTTTATGTGATTCAGCTGATGCTAAAAAGTTGAAACCTCAGATCTCAGTTATGATACCAAAATCAAATTTGATATGAAGCACCTGTCTTGCAGTTGATCTCATCAGAGCCGTAGTCCTCGCAGTCGTTAAAGAAGTTACAGCGCAAAGTGGAGCTGATGCATCTGCCATTGGCACACAAGAACTCATCCTTCTCACATGTGGGAATAGCTGGAGGGGCATCTGTAGACATAAACACACACACACACACACACACACACACACACACACACACACACACACACACACACACACACACACTTTAACTTTCAACTTTAAAGATGAGAGGAAGGGAATTTCACAGAAATTTGAACTGCTCAGCAACTTACGGCAGTTCAGTTCATCTGAGTTGTCGCCACAGTGATTTACACCATCACACCTCTTTGACACTTGCAGACATACACGGTCATTTTGGCAGCGGAAAGCTCTGGTGGGAGGACACTGGAACCTTCCTAAGAATCGAATAGAACAAGAAGACAAGAATGGCAAAGACAAGAAGAAGGTAGAGAAAAGAAAAACAGGTCAGGACAAATTATGAAGACTAGCAGACAATTACAACATAAGTGTGATACACAAGGCTGTACTGACTGCACACTTCTGGATTTTCATCTGAGTTGTCTCCACAGTCGTCTTCTCCATCACACTTCCAGGCGAGGGGTTTACACAAAGTGTTATTACACTGGAACTCATCCAGAGGGCAGTGACGCCCAGCTGAGGAGAAAACAATAAAGAATTGTTGCTTCAACTGGTTTGCGTTTTCAGTCACATGGTTCTTTCTCCTCACAATATCAATATATTTTAAAATACCTGCACTACCGCAATTCTCCTCATCACTGCCATCCATGCAGTCAGGGTCGGCATCACACCGCCAGCGTATGGGAATACAGTGTCCGTTCTTACACTGGAACTGGTCGTTGTCACACTTCAGATCACAGCCATGCTGTGGAAGCAACAAAGCCCACAGGCAGCCTAGGATCAGCTTTTACAATATATACAATTAAAGTAGACAATGTTAAATATTACTTCAAGTGCACCCTAACATTAAATTTCATCACCTCATCAGATCCATCCGCACAGTCATGGTCTCCATCACACTTCCACCTTCCGGCAATACAGCGTCCATTTGTGCAGGCAAACTCACTTTCTGAACATTGTCGAGGCACTACGAAAAAAGAAAGACATGATTCATAGTAGTTATAATGGCTTTTTTAGGCTTCAGCACAAGCATAGGTCCAGGATTTACAGAAGAATGAGAAAGACACATGTGGACACTGCAGGAAGTCATATGTGAGAATGAAAGGAGCTCAGTAAGTCTCATTGTTATATTAATGTATTTTTAATATACTGTAACTCATGTGAGTGTTTTATATGCGCTTCCATATGGTATTAGATTATAAAAGAAAGTCTTGGGCAGTGGCATCTAGTGGCAAAAGGTAAACAGTACAACATAATTCATCTATTATAAGCTCTGCTTTCAGACTCCCACTGTGGGGATAGGAGTATGAGAATGAAGATGCAGAGGGGAGATAACACAAGCAATGGTTGGAAATGATGGTGGAAAGACTTACCTCTGGCTCATGCCAATAGGACAGTATGAAATGAAACAAATATCATATGAGGTGAGATGCATTAGAAATGACAGAGAATGGATGTTAGTGCTGAACAATTGATAAATCACAGGATAAACAAATTAAGGTACAAAGTGTGTATGTAACTGGTGGACGAGGCAAGGACATGAGTGTAAGTGAGGTGAGATAACATAACAGATGCACATTACATAACAGATTAACTCTGAAGTTTCCATGCTGACAAAAACACCTACCGCACTTGTCTTCGTCCGAGTTATCGCCACAGTCGTTGTCATAGTCACACTGCCAGCGGCCCGGTACACAGCGGTTGTTCTTACATCTGAATTGGTATGGTTCACACGTCCTCTCAGCTGTACAAATCACAGACAATGTTATTTCAAATAAACAAAAACAGAAAGAATGACTTCCTATCATTACAAATTTGGAGACATCAACACCATTAATATATCTAACTTTAATAGGAAAGGATATTCTCACCACACTCCTCTTTGGGCTCATCCGAAGCATCACCACAGTCATCCTCTCCATCGCACTTCCATCGAGCAGGAATGCAGCGCCCAGAGTCTTTACATCGGAATTCGTCCACACCACAAGTCATCTGGGCTGGAGAAGGAAATATTTAGAGGCGGTTACATAGTGCAATAAATCTTGGGAAAACTCAGAATAATAACAGGCAAATAAGATGGGAGTCTTACTGCAGTTGGCAGGTTCATCAGATCCGTCCACACAGTCATTGTCACGGTCACACACCCAGACACGAGGGATGCAGCGTTTGGTAATGGCACACTGGAACTGGGTGGGCGCACATGTGACCTCAGCTATAGTAGCAGCAAAAAGATATTTAGTTACTGTCTGAAATAAAACAAAGTGAAAGAATGACAATGCACAATCTATGATAGAGGTTGGGAGGCTACTCACGGCAGTCTTTTTCATCCTCTCCCTCTCCACAATTGTCCTGGCCA
>JANJYP010228838.1:0-12440 GCA_024605115.1 Rastrelliger brachysoma | reverse complement strand
CTACTTAAAGTATTTGAATACATCTGTCATGCCTTGCAAAATATAAACTGCACAAAACTGGACTCCACGTGATTAACAGTTTGTTTTGCTCATCCTTTTAGAATAACAACCAGTACAGACTGGCCTGCGTTTGTGAATGTTAAGTGTTCAGTTTATGGACCTCACTATATTTTAGTGGGTATACATGTTTAAAAAACTGTCAAACACATCCTGCTCGCTGCCGTTTGGAGCATGCCAACGTAATAAGTTATGAAGTACAGCACTAGTTATTTTTATGTGAACCATTTTGTTTGATTGATTATATTTTGACAGGGTGAACTCTGCCTTTCTGGATAAGCTTGAGGGTCGACGCAGAGGAAGTGAGAATGATCCGGAGTGGGAGACAGAACGTTTCAATATGGCCTCTGAAGAGTTTAGACACCAACAGTCAAACGCCCCTGGACAACAACTACCCCATTCTCACCTGAGACCAGATCCAGAACAGCACTGGGCAGAGGAAGTTGGTGAGCTGAGAATGGATGTGTGAATAACCCTCAGTTCACTCTTTCTCACGCCTTTTTTTAGTCTAACTCAATGCTGGTTAACCAAACCTAAATCTGACATGTGACAAGAGTTGCCCACTTCATCATTTCTCAGCGGACTGTGATTGTGTTTAGTCTGCGTTAAATCAAAGGCCTTACGTGCTACAAAAATGCAGGCAGGAATTTATGCGTGGTACGTATGATACAGTCGCTCCTGGCGTTTAAATCCTGCTGATACTTGTAGGTTGTGGGAAATGTGTGTGTTTATAAGTGTGAGTAAGTAAGTATTTCCCCCTCTTTCTAGGCCTTTTACTTACTATGACTTGAGCAATATATCATGTACATTCAAGTGCGTGAGCATGCAGACAGTACACAGAGTATAAAAGCATAAGTGTGAAACAAACACAAACACACAAGGGACGCTAATAGGAGTCTGTCAGTCAGAGAGAAAAATTCTCCGGGAGCGGTGAACCCAAGGTAGACTGACAGACTCTCGGCCTCCAGCCAAACTCACACGCCAAGAGGAGCAGTCCCGCCCTTTTATAATTGGTCTGGATTGACACACGGAGTTTGATACCTGGCCGTTTGCCATACATCTATGAATACCTGCCACTCGCAACAGAAGAAAGAAAACAGAAACAGACTATGTCATGCTCATTACCTTCTGCGCCTTAGTATTTCCTGCTACTGCATGTGTGCGCGACACAATGCATGAAATTAAAATCATTCTTTGTTCAGTTGGTTTGAATGTTTTACTGTAGTTTTTTGAACTGTACAATAAGCCAATAAGAGGTCAGATGATGAAATGTGATGCTATAAAGCAGATGCGTCAATCTAACATGCCAGATCATTAACAGCACTTAATGACTACAAATGTCAACTTTTTCACCTTTAGTCTATATAATGTGGGGAAATAGTGAAAAAAAATTCTTTAGGTCAATAATCTTTTCACTTTTGGATAACCAGCTATCCCATATTCTGTGTACGATAATATAAAAATAACTGAAACAAGCAGTAAAGTATTAAATTAACTAATCATGTCAACTCTATGACCTCATTAAGTGGATTGGGTGTTCCCATGATGTCAGTGTTATAAAAAAAAAAATAATAATCTGTTGCATTTTCGAGCCTGTGACTAAATTTTATTGACTGTGATTATACATAGAGATAGTTTGAATCACAGTTCAATTTACAGATTTTAAATATATGAAATGGACATAAAAAGTTATATTTAAATCATGTCTTAAGATCCAGTAATATAAAGATTAGCATCAGCCCAAAGTCCGCTGCGAGCTATCCTCGAGTCTAACCCATCCAAACACCAGCTGCAGTTTGTCGATGTCACAAGTCCGAGGTTAAAAATACCACAGGAATATTTCAAATGCTCAGCCCTGGCACTGCTGTTGTGGGCAAAAAAAAATCTGCATGTCAGAATCCCACAACATCCTCAGTCTATGATAGGTTACATCTATGAGCATTGGCCTACATTTTCCAAGTGATCTTTTGGGCTCTGTTACTACCTGCCGGAGCCAATCTCCTGCCTAGTTGTGTGGTGGCCTTTCCGCTCTGTCCTTCACTGTCGCCCAAGCTTGCATTTTTTTGATTGTCTGAATTTCAGAACTGGAACCAGCTGATGGCAAAGAGAACCACGGGGAATCTGATCCCGGATGGTGTGGGTAGTTGTAGGAAACAGATGCCAGATTAGTCAGGCAAGAACATTTTGGATCACTTCACAGCCTTTGGTGTCTGATTGGACTGTTTTTGCACATGTTCAACAAAACAGATTGCATTGGCTTATCCACGAAAAGAAGATGATAAAATATGTGATAGTAAGACCTCCAATTACTCTAAGAGAACGTGAAGAAACGCACTGAACTGTATATTGTGACTTCAAATCAAAGAACCTTCTTTCAACAGCAGCCTTGTGGGAATAATATTGAATAAATTGAGCTCTATGAGGATTATTTCTCTTTTGTCTGCTTTCCAGACCCACAGCCAGACTATGAGTGGGACTTGATGAAACTGATCAGCAACTTTCCAGACTGCGACAGAGTCTTCCTAGAGGAGATCCTTATTCAGTGCAACGGCGATTACGAGCAGGCCTACACAATACTCATCTCCTAGCTCAGTTGAATTTAATGTATTTTTAATGGCAGGCTTGTCTTGCTTTAATATTATGTTTGTTGCCTTAGGTATTGGGCCAAATGAAAAATGTTAAATGTGTGTTCAGATGTTAAAGAATAGCTGGAAGTAAGGAATGTACTGTTAAACATGCTGACTGCACTACAAAATTGAATTATATACATACCTACAGAGCTGTATTTTCTTCATGAAATCTGTTTTTGATTACGCCATTAATCATTGAGTGTTTGGTGTCGTGTATCTGTCTGCATGCACAAGTGAGTCACGTCGGGTTTTATGCCCTGACATAGAGTTGAATTGATGGTCGTTTTCATCAGTTTAGTTGAAGGTCATCGCCATGAGTCATAATCGTCAGATCATATTTGAGGTTCTTAATTAAATCAGTGTGTGCAGGGCTCAACTCAAAAACACAATGTTTTTTGTTTGTTTTATAATCAAAGTCATATGTGATGTATCTATAGTAGGATAGCAGGAAGTTCAAATAAGATTTTCTGTAGGAAGACCTTTTTGAGTCACAGCAGCTTGACAAGACTCCTGTAAGAAATAGTTAAAAGAAACCTTTTCATGAACTCTCTTTATCATTTTTTAAGCCAAACCTTTTCCTTTCATCAGCATGTTATTTAAATTGGGAAGGGTTTCCAGGTGGCCAGTGGGAAAAGAGCCTAAAAAATTGCCAGCCTCATTACATTGCCAAGCTGGACACCAGAGATGCTTATCACCTCACCGGCAACAAAAGACAAAGGGTGGTGCATTCACAATGGGGGGACTAAAAATCCCCTTCTAATCTGCATGAAGTCATGTTAACAGAGTGAGTTTGACTCCCAATTCCACCCATTATGTCTTCCCTATGGAGATCACCAAGAAACATAATATCACTGTGGCAGCTCTCCATTCACAAAAAACATACAATTCACAAAGAAGACAGATGTTTTGACATTTTTTTCCTCATCAAGGGCGTTTAGGTGTTGGTAGATATCGTTTTGAACTGAAGCACAAGCTAGGCAATCTTTGCTGTTTTTTCCCTGATTCCAGTCTTTATGTTAAGCTACGCTAATAACCTCCTGGGTTCTTCTTTAACTCATAACTCAATAAGGTACAAACATTTTTTCCCATGTAATTGATCTTAAAATTGTTCATTAACATAATCAAAAGAATCGTCCTACAAAATGTTTTGCGTGATTATTACAGTATTTAAGTGATGTAACACAATGGCACATTTGACTCGTATTGTAAAACAATAAATAATTACAGTTATTAATAATGACAACTCAATAACATCATTAGTTCATCACATCATATAGGAAAGTTATTTAAGGGCATATTTTAAAATTTATCAGTTACACATTTTCAGTAGCTATAGTTTTTAAGCAAGTTTTCTTTATGTTATTAGATTTAAAATTAAAATATGTTTTAAATGTTGAGGCTGGATGTGGAAAGATGAGCTCTATGGTTAAAGTCATATGATAATACAGTCAAAAAAGAATGTGTGTCTTACAATATGTTGAGTTTTTATGTGTGTAACACTACGTCAAATAAACAGGAAAAACCATTAAATGAACTGCCTGTGTTTGCATGTGTGTGGGAAGAGTGAGCTGAGAGGTGGGGACATACCAGTGCTCTGTCGCCTAATCAATACAGTTCAGTGCATGTCTGTGAGCTGATGAGACCCTGGTGTAGGAAGGTATCATATGATGACTCCTCAGGCTATGTGGATCTCTTACAGGACAGTTCAATCAGTTCAAATGAAAACAACTCTGGGAACCACTGCAGCTGATCTGATCTGTGGCCTGTTCCAAGAATAAGTTATGATAAAAAAAAATGTGAAAAACCCCTCAAATCTATTACATAGACTTGTGCAGGAGAGTGTTCGAGATAACTCAGTCAAGATGGCAGCATGTGTGCAGAGCTGTCCTGTCAATCCAGTTTTTTGTCAGTCAGTCCTTTCTCATGTTGAATACTCCATGTTTTCCCCATTCCTACTAAGTTCTTTCACTATCTTTGATTTTTGCTATAAAACTTCTCTGAAATGTTGATGTCTCCTAATACTCTATCACTTCAGTGCTATCCGGCACTGTGGAGTCCTGTGATTGGTGTGCCATTCGGCACTGATGATAGGCAAAAAGTACCTAGCTGCAATTTGTGTATGGTTTACACCGCACACTCATCCTCAGCCAGAGATCATGTCAAGATGATTCAAGTGCTCATGAAGGGCCCCTCTTCTTAGTCTCCTTTCTCTCAGGGGAATATGGAGGAGGCTTGACTGACTGGTACAGCAAGGAAACATTATGCAGTCTGGTAATAAAAAAAATATAACTGACTCATCTGACTCCGACATCATAGGCTTTTCTATGAGACGTGGCTAAAAAGGTCAATCACAAATGACATGATTAATATATCATATGATGTAATGTCTTAAGAATAGACCACGGAAAGAAGAGGAGTAATTGCAGTATATGTCATATCTTTTTAAATTATATCTATAACAGTGATCTGGATTCTGTCCTGCAAATGGCTGATATTGTTCTACTTTGGGATTACTTTAAAACCATTTTCTAGGCCATATGTGATAAACATACTCATTTTAAAAGATTTAGGATAAGTGGTTAAGACCCTTGATTTGATGAATGTATTTCCTCTCCTCTTACTCCTCTTATTAGACAAAGAGTTCCTGCCTGGGCCAAAGCAAAGAAAACTAATAACCCTTTGGATTAGTCCATGTAAAGAACATTAAGAAATAAATGTACTAAATTAATAATAATTGAAAAAAAAAAAACTTGAAATGTGACTACTATCTTAACATAAAAAATAAAAATCTGAATAACACAGCCAAGTTTTGGAAGCTATTCAGATCCTCCACAGATTTTATTCTTCCAATCAATGTGTATGATCTGAAACCGAGGGTCAAGTTTAATAGACATTTTGTTTTTGCTGGTTCAATCTTTGATTATAATAATGGATACATACTGTGAAGGAAAACCATCACACCCTGCCTTGATCAACTAATCATGTTTACTCCTATTTTAACCCTTTATTGGGCAAATGACTGCATTCGGTAGCTTCTGCAAACATGCTTATGTATGAGGTTGTAGAACAATGTAGATTTTTATATGCAGACTGAAAAATTGACTAGTGAGGAACCGTATATGGTAAATTCACTAACCTAGGTTTGCAATATAAAAATATTTAAAGAAAAAAAAAAACTGAAAAAGTATTATAGAAAATGCCCTAATAACAATTCACTAGGGTTGAAATTTTGAATTAAAGGGTTAACTTGACATGTTTAAAAAGCTCTTTTAAGCCTAGACTGTGAAATATTTTCAAGGTTCTATCTTCATAAGATAGAGCCTTATTTTCTCAAAATTGCTGCAGATATAATTGCAGAGCCAATTGCTTCTGTTTTTAATCCCAGTTTATGCTCCAACATTTATGATGTTTTGATGATTTATGATATCCAGTACCTGGAAATCAGCTAAGGTTCTTCCCGTATTAAAGGGTGGAGACCCTTCTGGCTAGAATGAAATTACTGTCCCAAGTCCAAGTCTGTTCTGGTCTAGCCAAGGTATTTGAAGCTCTTGTAAATGACCAATCAAAACAGTTTTTATCTGATAATAATATTTTCAATGACTCTCATTCAGGTTTTAGATCAGGCCATGGTACTATAATAACAGCTATGCTAGTTACTAATGATATTAGTTCTTTAGACTCTGTAGATCATGAACTATTACAGAGGCTTAATGCCATCAGCCGTATTAAAATCTCTGAATTGTTCTAGAACTATCTATTCAAAACAACTCAAGAGTGTTACAGTATATGTCAGGCTCATGTACTATACAGTAAACAAAAGTGTAGCTCATGGATCTATTTTGGCCCTTATCTTATTCTCTATTTTCATAAGTCATAGAATAAATCCAGCTAAGATATATTTGTATGCTGATGACACAATGATTTATACTGTAGCAAGACTTCGAATCATGCCATAGACCTCTTGTAGTATTTTTTTTCAGTCACTGTAGCTTTCATTGCTAAATTAAAACTGGTCTTGAATTCAGTAAAAAGCAATTATATGATTGTATCTCATTCTTGCTCTAAAGCTGATCCCCTTACATTAACATTAGAAGGTGCATGATTAGAAGTAGTTGCCTTTTATAAATACCTAGATTTGACTCATAATATGAACAGCCTATTGGCCAAGGTTAGGCCTAAACAGAGTTTCTTTTTTCATTTAAAAAATGCTTTCCATTAGAAGACAGAAAAAATATTTAAAGCTCATTTTTATCTCTATAAGACTGTGATGAGATTAACAAGCGTGTTTCATCTTTTGGACCACCCTCCCTATTTGAAGATAAAAATATACGCTGCTTTCTATTGTCGAGACATTGTTAGATTAAATACCTTGTAGATCTCCAGTCTTTCATACCGACAGCTATATCCCTTAATCTACTAATCAGATTTTTGTCTTGTCCCCAGCATACATGCAGAGCTTGTAAAAACATATTTCTTCTTTTATGCACCTTGATCATGGATTGAGATGGAAAATACCATTCCTTTAGAAGTCCTTGCCTTGAAAAAAGCATGCTGCTGTTTTATATAACCTTAGCTTGAGATGGGCTGTGTTATGGATAAAGATGGTTTAATCTGTATGCTTCACTTCTTTTACTCTTTCATTTTTGTAGCATTTATGTGTTGTATATTTTCATGTGAAACTGTTTCTTTTTATTCGACAGCACTTAAATTGCTATCTTTTCTATGACTCTGTGTAATCTCAATGGGACTTCCCTTGGTAAATAAAGGATAAATAAATACCATTTTAAAAACATGTTTGTATGAGTTTTAGGGTTGCATAATTGGTTCTGAGAATAAAATTGGACTGTTGGATTTCTTTCTTGTTGCTACTACAGTGTACTCATGCTACTTTGAAAAGAACAATAGCATTAGTAATTTGTTGTGGCAGCTGAAAACAACTCTCTTTCTATTTCCAGTGCCAAACAGCATCATGCAGTCACAGGACACAGTTTCATAACACAAATATTAATATTAATATCAAACCAAGTTCTTACCAGTAACTATCTACTTTAGCAATAGCAAACAAGGAAATGTTAGCAAAAAGGCTTTAAACTCAGAATATTAGACAATTAGGAAACAAGGACCACTGATTATTTAACTTTAAGTGAAGAAAGAGCAGGACTGACTGTGGGATAAAATCTCAACGCCAAGCAGGGAACAAAAAAAGTACAAATTCTTGTACATTTTAGTATGTTTAAATGGAAATTGTAAATGATAGTCACTTTTGGCAAATGCCTTTATCCATATGAAAGGATGTGCTAGCACAAGTGAGGACAGGAGAAGCTGGGAATTGGACCACCTACTCTACATGTAATGACTGAATGGCTCTAACACCTGAACTGCAGCTTTCTTTTGTTGTTGTAGCCTGGGCACGTCCCAGTTGACGTCGTCCCCAAAGCTTAAATGAAAATCTTATATGAGTCATCTTGGAAGGCCCTGACAAATGACCTACTTTGTCCTTTAGGTATGAGTAAATGTGTCTAATCTCATGTGGTACATGTGGTATAAATACACAGACTCAAAGTGTGTTTGTATCCACTTTTGGATTAGTGTCAGATTGAAAGCAGAGAAGAGGAATCAAAGTGAGGAAAAGTCTTGCAGCAGGGGGGACGTTTGATTCAGCAGGTGCAGGAGGATACAGAGCTTAACAGCGGGAAGGCTTCTGTCTTTAAAACACCCAAACCTTACAAAAAAAACAAGTTTGACCCACATGTACTCCACCAACGCTTAAGGAAGTAAACACCCTCATCACTCCCAAAAGAGTGAGTGAGGGATACCGATCCTTTCCTGGCCGGTCACCGTGCATTGGTATACTGTTGTTCTTGAGCTAAGATGAGTCAGAGAACAGAGTGTACAGGCCTCACCCTCATGCTAATATCCTCCACGCAGACCTTCCGCTTCCTCCTGATAGCCACTAGGCGTGTATGTGTGTGCGTGTGATAAATGGACTCCAGTGAGATCAAATAAAAGTGGAATTTATTTGAATGAACTCAAAGGCTTTAACCTGCATTCATTACCTACATACATTACTGCCAGGACGCACAACTGCAAAAAACATTACATCTGAGCGTCTCCCACAGGCCTCTACAGTATAAGTATTCCACTTCATTTCCCCTAAAAACAGACATGTGCAAACCAGAAAAATAATTTACGAGCACGGTGTGCGAGTAAAGATTACAACCTACCGTAATGTTTTTTTCACCCCCTGCTGCTAATCGTTCAAAAACTAGTATTAAACAGTCATATAATGTACATTGTTGATTAAGAGTATATTTGTTCCACAGAAAAGAAATGGCGCCATGTGCAAATATCAGCACACTAATTGTAGCTTCAGTTGGTGCCTCTCACACAGAGCTGCTGGTAGTGTAGTAGACTGTTAGAGCTCCAGTTGACTCTTGGGGTGTATTCCGATACCTAAACTACCATATCATTTAGTATGCCAGAAAAGAAAGATTTAATATCCCCTGATATATAGTATGTCAAATACAGGATTCCAAATGTACCAGGGTGACTTATTACATTCAGTTGCATTTTGCAGTATTTAAGCCAACATGCTTTTATGGCTGTTCTGACCCATAATCCTCTGTGCAGCAGAAGATATGTCAATTCGACGGAACTGCTGCATTGACGGGGGTTATGATGGAAGCCAGTGCAATGACAGAAACCGCAGTGACAGTTGAAGTAGTACGCCCTAATTATATGCAAACTGCATGCAACAGTACATTGTGAGTTCAGCTGCAGTATGAACTAAAAGCAAGTAAGTATGCAGTTTGGAATGCAGCATCTGTGTCTCCAGTGTGAACAGCTGCTCAGGGTTCGTTATTTTGCTTACATTTTTTCTTTGTTGAACTTGTCACAGACAATTGGCATCTGTCTATTCAGAGTGGCTTTTAGGTAGTGATAATAAGTCACAGTAGCTGAATCAGTTCTGAGTGGTTTTGTGTTTAAGAAAATGTAATAATATCTTTTGTCCAGCTCCTATTAACTAACGCATAGCTTAGCTTTTTTCCTCAAAAAAGAATTACTAAAATGATTATTGGATTGTCAAGATAGTTAAAGATACATTTTCTATTAGTTCTCTGTTGATTGTTGCAGATGTAGTTTAAAACAAGCAATAAGTACTGTTTCTAATTGATGAATTGATTTTACTATGGAAAAGTGATGTGTCATATGAAGAAATGATGTTCTCTCAGAATACAGATATTACTGTACATAAGGCCGCCATCAGTGTATTTAAATTTTAGTCTGTTTGACAAAGACCTGAGCATACCCGCACACAGCAGCAATAGCAGCAGGTGATAGTTGGCAATAGGCTAAAGACAGTAATGACTTAGTGTGGAAGATAAACCGTCTACACATTTCTGAGTTAATAAACTCTGTGTTACTTGAAGATTTTTCACTATGCTCCTAAATTCCTTTGTGCACTCTTAAACTTTTTCACTTAGGAGCAAATATTCTTCGGGGGAAAAAAAAAAACTTAGCCTGGAGCCCTGTTCCAACGTCCCTAACAGCTAAGATAAACATTTTAGCCTGTTTTAGGAATTAGTTTGAGGTTTGATGTATTAGGCTCTTACTACACTGAGACAGCTTCAAGCACTCTTTCTTCCCATGTGTACCTTTTTCCTCAAGCTATTGTCTTAGTTAAAGTGGCAGGACCACCCACTGGTTCTTTTCTAAGGATGAGTTGTCCCCAAGAGGACGACCATTACCTCAGAATATGGCAGAGCTTCACAGACCAACACATACACACATGCATTGATGCAGAGGCCTACAACAGTTTTGAGTTGGGGGATTCCCAGAGGGTGGTTCACAGTCAGAATGAGGTCACTTCATACTGTAGTGTTACACACACACCCCAAAACTTCTGGGTGAAAAATACAATAAAAAATATGTCCACTTCAGATACACCCCGGCAGTCACACACAGCCAGGAATCTCTGGAGAATATTAAGTATTGGTCTGAAAAGCATAAAGCATCTTGATATGTTGGAAATCACCTCCATTTGTTTTTATAGCTCTGGAGAGTGGTTATTTGAAAGCATATGTCGCATTGAGTTACATATGAGCTCATGTGTGACAGCAATATTAAAGTTTTAAGTCACTTTGTTCCCCTGCCAGACAAATACTGTGTGCACGCCAAGCAAGGTGGACCAGCATTTTTCAGCAGATATGATAAGATCTGAGAGGACTTTATCCCAGCAACACTGACTACAGTAAACAAGTGATTCATATCCTCTTATCAACCTTCCTAAATGAGGTAGCATATCGCCTTCAAAATTATTTTTAACCACGCAGATGCTTTCAGTTTTAGTTTTTGCTTCTTAAGGAACAGTTCAGCATTGAGAAATTTGCTCAAGATAAGATCAGATGGCTCGCTCGGTTGCATGGTGGTTAGTGCGCAGGCCATATGGAACATTGCTCTTGAGCAGCAGACCCCAGTTCAAATACTGCATGTCTTCCACCTTCGCTCTCTCCCATTTCCTGTCTGCATACTTTACAATAAAAGTGTGAATGTGCATTTGAATGTAATGCGACCATGAAAAAAGTTAGCAAACTTCATATTTGGTGTGCACAAATCCTTGAAATGAACTGAAAAGAAATGTGAATCATTAAGGTGTTTTGTAATTTCCACCTCTAAGTCGAGCCAAGCTGGTAAGCAAGCTAACTATTCTCTACAGTAGCAGTAGATTCATATTTAATGGACAATTATGGCAGTAGTATCAATCTTAATCTTCAAGTCTCGACAAAAGAAGTAAACGAATTACCCAAAATGCTACACCATTCTTTTTTTTTTTCGCCATCAACTCAATACAATAGAGGTAAACCGGATTTCATTTGCGGTGCGCTCAGCATTTAAAAATGACATTTGAAAAAATCAACAGCAATGTGTCTTCCCAGAAACAATGTATAATCCACAGACCTCACTGGGCAGCTTGCACTGGGACTATTTCTTCAGTAGAAAGTATTTCCAATGAAAATGTTGAAAAATGTTCACAGTGAGGTCTGTGGATTATCCAGAACAACCAAGACATTCTTTCTAGAAATAGATGCTCCTGTTAAGTTTTTCAATTGTAATTTTTCAACACATTGAACACCGCAAACAGCTCCAGTCAACTCCGTTGTACTAACGTGGTGACAGAAATCTCACAGACAGATATTTCAAAACTTCAGCACGCGCAGCCAAAAAAGTATCTGCATGGTTAAGATACCACAAGGGATAAGTGAGAAAATATGTCTGAACTGATCCTTTAAATTAATTCCATGATGTAAAGCTTTAGGATTGTAAATGGCTGACTTTGGCCCAGCATGCACACGGTATGAGACTATTACCGCACCAATGGGATAAATCCTGCGCTGTGCTGCGTGGGTGCATTTTGGTTTTGATAGCACCCTGTGTGCTCCTCTTAGACTTTACATATTGGGCGTAGCGGGTGTGATGTCTGTACCAATTGTCATAAAACATTTTCTACTGCGAAGAATGGGAGGTATATTTCAAGATATCGGTAAACCTCAGCTTGACCTGACAACCCATGCCAGTCCTGGGACTCAATCACCTAAAAATGCTTATACGCATACACGCATTGAAATAGGCGTACACAACAATGAAAGCATGAGAAATGCATTTAGAGTCACTCCTGCTTTTACTTTGTGCCTACCCCCCCACCCCCACCCCCCAATACACACACGCACACACACACACACACACACACACACA
>JANJYP010228831.1:0-14021 GCA_024605115.1 Rastrelliger brachysoma | reverse complement strand
TGTGTGTGTGTGTGTGTGTGTGTGTGTGTGTGTCAGTGCCATGGCACATTGACCTCTGCCCGGATAGGCGTCAGGGTGGGCTCTTTAATTTCAGCAACGTAACCAAGAATAGACAGCAAGTGTGACAGGAGGGGAGACAGAGTGAGTGTACATGTATGTGTGTGTGTGAGAAGAAAAAAAGAGAAAGAGGGGATGTGGGAATGAGAAAAGAAAGAGGGAGTGTATCCCAGAGAGAGGGTGTGTGTGTCTGTGTGTGTGTGTTGGTGTGTTTGCATGTGTAAGAGAGAACAAGAGAGAGGGAGAGTACTCCCAGCACAGTCTGATCAGTGTTTCGGTCTCTCTCTTGCTATCTGGATTACAGCTCCCATTCCTTACTGGATTTTCATCATTGGAAACTAACATCAAACCAGGAAAAAGGATTCTTATTTTGGATTTTTGACTTTTACACAGGTCTTAGGTGGACTTGTGCATTTAATTTGGACTGTTGTAGATGAGCGAGAGGATGAATGGTCGGGCTCTGCCACCATCGATACCTGAGGATGGGGAAGCCCCAGACCACTTCCCTCAGGGGGGGATGAATGGTTACCACCAGAGGCTTCAGGGAGGTGATGGGGGAGAGGCTGAGCTCCCCGTCTCCAAGTCCCAGAGGAGGAAGAGTGATGTCAAAGTCTATAAGGAGTTTTGTGATTTTTATGCTCGCTTGTAAGTCCACACTTTAGAGGAAAAGCAAAAAACAAAGATCTGTTATTCTTAAAACCTTTAAGTACTTTTATATTATGTTAAGAGATGTCTCAACCAAAATCCTAACAGTGTGTCATGTAAAAGATTTTACTTTGCTAAAAGCTGGAGTTGAACCTGCCCCATCTCCTTTAAATGAGCTGCTAAGTAAAGTATTAGTGTGACTTTAGGTTTATAAATGTATCATAAGAGGTTTCAGATGATTCTCAGGAACTCACCTGAACTTTCACTCATCAACATCCTACAAAAACCTAATGGCAGAATTTCTGTTGGAGTATCATGCATCATGAGACCAAGACAGAGATTGCCAGACTTGGTTTGGTGATTTAACTGACTTACCTTCACAAATCAACTACATTTAGGTAACTGACACTAATGACAGTGCAGGTGAAGTGGTTTGAGGTAGCGAAGGTATGTTTTAAAGGATTTAGTTCACTTATACGCTGACATGGTGTTAGTCTGTACGCTCTGAGCTGACTGTGGTGTTACTGAATGTGAAGTATTCAGATATTCCAGCAGCTGGGTTTTAACAGCCAGTTTGATTTGCTTAAGCAGCCTTAGGTGCCATGTTTGTGCAGGGATGACTCCAAGCTCTACTGGAAGGAGCACACAGGAAGGCGGCTATTTTTGTGCCTAAAGGGGGGAGTTGTTATGCAAAGTAGAATATGTCAGCTGGTATTCCAAGTATGTTCGCATGACAGACAGGAAGGCTAAATATACATGCTTTATTTCTGACCGATCTGGCTTCATCGTAGACGTAGGGTCACCAACAGGTTTATGAAGTGACATTTTGAAGTGGGAAGTTTTTCTACTGTTGGAGACAGAAAATGCCAAATTTGGGTAAAGGGTTGTAAAACTCGTGATTCAATCAATACATCATGGCCATTATTTAATTTTAGCTACACACTGAGATTGTATAGTCTTTGATAGGGGTCATATTTGTATCTATGGAATCAGTACAAATTTTGGCCATGTGGATTCTTCAAGCTACAAACAAACTGGAGCTTTTTGTTGCCTAAAAAAATCTGAGATGACAGAAGTGATTGAAATAGTTGAGAATCTGATAAGAAAGTATGGTGCACAGTCTTGGACACTAACTCAGCTGTATAACTTCATGTTCCATAATAATGCTGTATGTATTGAAAGTATTTCTTTTAAAATAATTAAAAGAAAAAAACATAGAGATCTTATTGTTATTGATGGATTATTTAATTGCCCTTATTGATAGAGACCACAGGCGTGTACAGAACATTGAGGAAAGAACAGAAGACGAGAGGAGACCAGAGAAGGGAGGGAGGAGAGAACAAATTGTATTCATAACAAAAGAGATAGTCTGGATCCTTTCGCTTTGCTGACAACCAGCCTCCATTTATAGTCACAGGCCAACGTGGTTTGGTTATCAGAGTGGAAGGAAACTCATATCTGGAGTTTTTTAAAGAAATCTTTTCCACTAGCAAACGTTTATCAGCATACCTGCATACAATGCATATTTTTGCTACTGGAAATATTTCTCATATTAAATATATAACATAATATATGTGGCTATTTCACACTTAAGTATAAACATGAAGACAACATAAACTCTGCATTCCCAAATGCGGGGTTTGTGGTACATAATGGTCCTCAAAATTGCTTGTGTGTGTGTGTGACTTAAACTTTGCACCCTGTTGCACCTTTTTCTACTGTCTTTGTCACTGCAGGTAAAATACAATTTGATAGATTTATTTTTAAGTACATTTTTTAAAATTCTTGAAATGTTGACAAGCAAAATAAACAAAATCAACAAAAGGCATCAGTAACAAACTTAGTGAAGGCAGAGGGCTGTTGTTGTTGTTGGGGATGCAAGGGAAAAAACAAACTTTGCCAGCCTCACAACATTACTTCCACAATTATTAGCAGGGGGAAAGTTGATGTATTGTTGCAATACTAAAGACTCATCCAGACTAATTAGTCTGTCTACAGTTCCTCTACAACCTCCAAGAGAAGGAAACATTTTTTTTTACTCCTACAACTGCTTGTTGGTTTGTTTCTAAGTCACGCAGGGTGCTTGAGGCAGATAGGAGGGTGGAAATGCCTAAGAGATGTATCACTTCCTCTCACAAACCCTTTGGACAGGGCAGGGCTGTCAGTGTGTGTGTGATATCAGGTCCAACTACGTATATCGAACAATTTGTATTTGAAAAGTTTGTGAAGAGCAGGAAGGATAAGGAGACCGACCATGCTTATGTCTACATTGTGTTTCAGTGTAGTCAGTACATTTAAAAAGGATGTGCCAGCTACCTGTTGTAGCTCAGATTCTCAAAGATATTTAACAGAACGGTGATGTGTGTTTTTAAAATGACAAAGAATTGAGAGGTGATGAGCAGTGTGTCTGGGAGTTTTTGGAATTCTTGTTAATTCCAAGTTGATCCAATTAAGTTAATATGAACAGATGGCATCACGCCATAAAAGTGTGTGTGTGTGTGTGTGTGTGTGTGTGTGTGTGTGTGTGTGTGTGTGTGTGTGTGTGTGTGTGTGTGTGTGTGTGTGTGTGTGTGTGTGTGTGTGTGTGGATGCATGCGCGTGTGTATGTTGCCTAGTCACACTTTGGTATTTTGACCTTTTAAACAAAGCAGATAAGCCAAGATGAGTCCACCATCTTTTTTCTCTTTGTGTAACATGTTTACTTCTAGTCTGCCTCAGGTACAAAGTTGTTAATTGTATTCACATTGGTTCATTTGCTATTGATTAGTTAGTGTGTTGTAATTTTGTATACCTGCTGCTCATGCCTGGGTTGGAGCAGTTTGATCATTTTGTTTTCAAGTCAGGATCATTGTGGCTTTAGTCCAATGTTCAGCCTAAGCATAAATCTGTAATAGAAGTAGAACAAAATATATCATGAGATGATGGGGAATTGTTCAATGTATTTTCAACAGTACTACATTCATAACTCCCATAATTTTAATAGCACAAGGAGTCACTTTGCTCAAGTTTACTGTGAGATAAAAGTCAAACAGTAAAAAAAAAAAAAAGCAAAAAAACCCTTTGTTTAAATGAATTCCGGCTGGTCAGATACATGCCAATCATCCAGCTGTGAGCAGTGTTAAGATGATGACGTGACTTCCCACACCTTGTCAACAACTATAAAAACTAGATGCTGTAAATATGACATGACATTTTGACAACCGCATGTCACAGATCATTTTTAGTTTCCAGATCATTTACTATGTTTATGAGTCAGACAATCCAGAGCAAATACAGATGACAGATGTTGTGTGCGATGTGTGAATCATTTGTATGAAGGCTTTGTGAAGTGAAGGAGAGAAATGCCAATAAGATATTTTACAGACTACATTTTTAACTGAATTCAAAGTTTATGTACTTTTATTTTCACTGACATCTATGTGTTGCAATGGTGAACAGAAAAGAGGCAAGAAAGTCAGTAAATATCTTTTCATGAAGCACTGTAGCAGGTTTTTAGGGTGTGACACATTATGGGTTGTAATATCTGGCACCAGTGTATGTCTGTGGCCCAGCCCAGTTGACGTATTACAGTCATTTTGTGTAAAAATGCAGTCACAGTACTGATTCATATTTATACATAAATCATCTGGCACAATTGGTCTACATCTGTGTATCAGGTTTTGTACTTTTAAACAGTTATCAGACTAAGTGTTTTTGTCAGGTTGTCACAGTGTATTAACATCCATATGTACATTTACACACACATATTACAGACACACTGCTAATACAGATTTCAGTGTAGATGGACAGATGTTAAATTCACCTTTACCCTCCATGCAGAAACCACAGCAGGTTTCTCATCTCATTTATCCCCACACCCCTATGAGCACGGCCAAAATAAACTCCGGACTGATATATTATTTGTGTGTGTCTGCGCACTGTGCACACATGTGCATGTATGTGTGCGTGCATGCACTGGGTTGATAACCTCTTGTATCACATTTTCCCAACTCTACTCTCCCCTCTCCTGGTGCTGAGTACATCCTCCAGCTGTTTTCACAATATGAGAGACATGTGATAGATGTTAAAGCGGTGGTGGAGGTGTGTCCTGAGCTGACCTAGTCGATTTCACAATCCATTATAATGATTTAAGAAACATGACACAAATTCCTTCAACATGGACAACCAATACGCAGTCATATCAAATCTCATACATGTTCAAATTAACTTTAAGAAATATAGTAAATTATAAAGATAGAATGTAGCTGACTGGCTTGTCTTATTATCTTATGAATTTACAGCAAAATAATTTTTAGAGCCATAAAACGCCTTTAGCCTTGAAATAAGTTTATCTGTCTGGAACATTTTGTTTAATTGTGGTTCTCCATTAAATATGTCAATGCAGATTGCGGCACACACTGTAATATAAGTTCATGGCACAGTTTCCAAATTGACTGCAAATAAAAATAATGAGGATACGAATATACTGTAACATGAATAAATCACCAGTCACCTACTCTTAAACAATACATACAGAACATTTCACGAGATGTTTTGTCCACGCCAATCCTAATTTTGATATTTTCTTCTTCCTAGCAACATGGCCAACGCATTGGCCAATGCCATGTGTGAGCGCTGCAAGAGCGGCTTCGCACCGGCAGAGAAGATCGTGAACAGTAACGGGGAACTTTACCATGAGCAGTGCTTTGTGTGTGCCCAGTGTTTCCAGCAGTTCCCAGAAGGACTCTTCTATGAGGTAACACTTTGTCCTCACTGCTACTTGCACATCTCAATTCACATTATCCATTAGTCAAACGATGATGCATTCACTGACAGATTTAAACACAGTCAGAGTGTATGATTTATGGTACTGCAAATGATCAGGACTTTATATAGCTCATTTTGAAAACAAAAAAAAAATCGCTTTGAATGGTGTAGACATGCCTTTGAAACACGGTAGCATGCAGCTGCTCTCAGTGCTGCTCATGTATACTTGCTGCAGGCCCTGCAGTAAAGTTAAATTTACACTCTGATCCAAATACACAGTTAAAGCATGTGTGGACAGATTGGTACATTCAGAGATGTGTGTATCTCTTGCCTGAAATACATTTTAACACAGTGTTGTGTAAATGTTCCTGCACATCTCTTGGATGTATTGAGGTAAATAAAGCGGGGTGAGCACAACCTTAATGCAGTATTGAATTATTCGGAGTCCTCTTCCAGTAAACTGTTTGCTCGCCAGCCCTGATTCAAGGCCAGATGTCTCTCTGGCCAGCTTCAGAAAACCTGATGCTCTTCTGTTTTACAGTCTATCAAAGACAAAGTGTCTCTAAAGTGGTGATCAATATAAGGCAAAGGTGTTAGTGTGCATTAACCTTTGACTCCCTGTAAATAATTCTACCTGCCATAAATAAACGACAGGCAGTAAGACAACGCACCTTCCTCTGTGTGTTTGAACAATAAAAGCCAGTGAACATAGCAGGGCCTAGTGTGGATAAAATGCAGTCTTATCCACACTAGGTTAAGCCTTAATAGGTAAAGTCATTTGTTATCTTTGTCTTGTTGATGCTGAAAATACTATACAATAAAAATCAGCTACATTAGAATGATAATAAAATTAATAATTCAGAAACACTATCAATTGAAAGGGATTAATCCGTAGTTAAAGATATATATAGAAATTGTAAAAGTATAGTTTTGGATGTCCTCATTACATATATGGTGAATTAATGGTGTCCTGACCGCTGTGTGAAACTCTTAGTTCGTCAGTTGTTGTTGGTGAAGATGTTTTGCAGCTGTTGTAATCAAATTGTATCAGTTATCCTATCCAAAATATTTCTCAACTGTTTCCTGCACTAAATCTGTCAAATCTCTACGTAGAAGCTTTGAGATTTTTTTTTTTTATCCATAGCTTGAGTCATATTTTGTGTTTGATAACAGATGCATGGTGCTGCCATTTCTCATCAATACACCAGAATCTTCTATTAGAAAAAAGGTTATTTATATATTGTGTATTCTTTTAGGAATATAATGTTTATTAATGCAATTGTAATTCTGGCATTCAAATGTACAGCTGTGATTAATAGTGTCCAAACTGTGTGTGTCCAAACAGTTTGAAGGCAGGAAGTACTGTGAGCATGACTTCCAGATGCTGTTTGCTCCTTGCTGCCACCAGTGTGGTAAGTGTACAAACTGCAGTAAATGAAAAGATTTCATGCCTTTCAAACAGTAAATGTCCTTGTTACTGGTTTCTCTTGAACAAGCTACATGTAATCGTCTTCTCTATCTCAGGTGAGTTCATCATCGGCCGTGTGATTAAGGCCATGAACAACAGCTGGCATCCTGAATGTTTCTGCTGTGATATCTGCCAGGCTGTGCTCGCTGATGTTGGATTTGTTAAGAATGCTGGAAGGTAGGTTTTAGACATAGTTATCCTATCAGCTAGTCGATTTTTTATCTCACACCACATCTGTATTTATATTACTTTGTTAGGAACAAACAGTTTTTTAACATTTGGTGAAGAGCTGCAGTTTTTCATGAAAGTGGCAGTGGATTCTGTTTCTGCTGTTTCATGCACCCTCTGGCTCTGTGGATTAGTTGTATCACACAGAAAAAGTAGAACTAATCATTATCTGTCAAATCTCTTCCTGCCTCAGGGGAGATTCCTTTGTTGAATCACTGTGAAACATGTTCCATATCCTTGACTTAGAAGATGAATCGTTTCAAATCAAGTACCTTTCAGTTTTCATGTGTTTTTTTTAAATCTTGTCCTTCTCTCTCTCTCTCTCTCTCTCTCTCTCTCTCTCTCTCTCTCTCTCTCTCTCTCTCTCTCTCTCTCTCCCATCAGGCACCTGTGTCGTCCGTGCCATAACCGAGAAAAAGCTCGGGGCCTTGGCAAGTACATCTGTCAAAAGTGTCATGCCATTATTGACGAGCAGCCACTTCTGTTCAAGAATGACCCCTACCATCCTGATCACTTCAACTGCAACAACTGCGGGTAAACATGCACAGACACAGACTTGGCCAGCTGTGCCAGTTTCACAAATCATTCAGAGCACAGCAGCAGTGGTATGGCAGGGTGTTAGGTAGGGAAGCAAGCTGTGTCAAGTTGTGAATGGTCTCGAATAAACATTGTGTTTATCAGTTTACCTGGAAGTCTTTTAATTCCACATCAGGAGAACACCTCATGTGTTACTCATGTTGTTATATTGCTGCCAGGTTTATGCACACTTTCATGCTCAAATATAAACACCCTAAAATAATGAAAAGCCCTGATATCAACATTTGTTTTAGTGATTTAATGAAGACCACACCACAGCTGATGCAAAATTAGTTCAAATGCAGCACAGGCAACACTTTCAAAATGATGAGCTTGCCAGTGCTCTCTAGTGGACAAAGTGTGTGATAGCAACACTGTTTTCAAGTGACCCCAAAGGGTATATTCTGATAAAAGAAAAATTTAAAAAAACATGATTGTGTTATATGCAAATGATGAATATTGCAGCTGGGCAGTCTGTATTGGTGGGTCACATGCACTTGGGTGCATGTACATGCATACATCTGTACATACATCTGACTCAGCTAAAGTGTTGCACCATCTCTTGTATGAGAAGGTCTAGGCCTAGGTCAAGGAGATATCTTATAGTGGAAATACTAGACACATACACACAATACACAAATCTGAACAGTACAACATCTATAGGATGTCTCCATTAGTGTCAAACAATGTTTTTTGTTTTTTTTGAAGATTTTTCTCTGGTACAGACACCTTTATTTCAAAATACATAGAGGGGGAGTGACATGCAGCAAAGGACCTCCGACTGGATTCAAACCAGGGCCGACATGGGCCACTTAACCACTCAAACACCTGCATGCCATCAAACATTGAATATTTGTTCCAGTTCATAAACCGTCTGCAAGAGATGAAGAACAGAGTCTGAGGAATTTATCTGTCATATTTTACTTTTCTCCTCCTATCCCATGCTTTAGAAATTCATTATAAAAACGCAGAAACATTATAAAAAAGTTATACAATTAAACTCCATTCTCAATTTCTATCAAATCTAAATCATGGACATTTTTTAAACAATATTGATCAAATATAACACGATTTTAACATGGATCATTAACATAATTTCCAGTTAAAGCTGAAGTGCAGGACATATTTTACAGTCCACTGGCCCAAAAGCATATTTTTAATGGCCCACTAGGATTTTTTTTAAGTGTGCCAGTGTACCACTCACTGCAATCGACTGTTGTGGCTGTTAAATTGTGGATAAATTGTTTTGACCATCACACAACCTCTGTTAAATGACTGGTTTCACTAACTCCATATAATTTGAAATACATAGATTTACCTGATGAGGGCACAAATGTAATGGAAATACATTCATGTATAAAAGCTGCAAGTTTAAGCACCAGTATTTTTATGAGATTTGATAACATCCTGGGATGAATCCATTAGTTAATGTTGAGTCGTTTTGTAGTGATTTATAATTGCTGGCATTATATTATTATCAGATTTGGTGTTCCTATTTTAAATAAGAATGCATTCACCAAATACTTAATTGGGTATACAATTTAATGTAATCCAATACAACAGTCCATCAGTTTTACTTGTCCATGCATTATAAGTTTTGCCAGAGGTACTGCTGTGGACTGCATTATGTTGCAGAAGTGTGAAAGTGTACTTTCACTTTTTAAAATCTGCATTATTTTCTTCTCTTTTTGTAACTTGCATCATTTGAATGCAATTAAACGCCTTGTAAATACATCAGTTTACCTTAGCTGATAAAAGCTTTATCAAGTGTAATTTCCCCCTGTCTCTGCAGTAAGGAGCTGACTGCTGATGCCAGGGAGCTGAAAGGAGAGCTCTACTGTCTGCCCTGCCATGACAAGATGGGCGTCCCCATCTGCGGTGCCTGCAGAAGGCCCATCGAGGGCCGTGTGGTTAATGCCATGGGCAAGCAGTGGCATGTGGAGGTGTGTTGTTAAACTGTATATCTTTTTAAAGCACTTGAGTTAGCTTGAGTTTAAGATGGCTTATAGTAAAGACACTAATTAAATCAACTCAGATTACTTTCAGATGTATTTTACATTTTAAATGATTTTCACTGCCTGTTTTTGCATATTCAGAAACAGAACAATGACCTGTAATCCAAACACAGTATCTCTGAGCTTCTCAATGTTTACAATAATTCTTTATTTATTTCCATTAAGTTTACTTAGAGTTAGACACACAGTATGTGAGAAGCAGAACATAGTTATTTACTCAAGAGTTTTTACGGCAATTGTTGTTTTCTGCTTTATTTTCTACTCATTTCATACCATTGAGAGCTCTTCATCATCTGTCTTGTGTCTGACTCATACTTTTACCAGTTTTATCTCCACAGTTGTGTTAAGTCATCTCCACTCCTCCTACATCATTCCTCCATTACCTGCAATCTGTCTCTTTATTATTTTCTGTCTGGCGTCATTCCATCTCTCCTCTGTCTTTTCACATTTTATGGCCATTCTCCCATCTTGCCTCCTCCACATGTAGCATCACGTATGCACTGTGTGTGAGCGCCCATTTCAGGGCCACCCGTTTTATGAGCGAGGTGGTCGTGCCTATTGTGAGAGACACTTTGATATGGTGAGAGAATTAAGGATTGGCGTGACACTGACTGCTGCCCTGTGTCTCGCTTCTTCCTCCTGGCCTCCATACAAGGGTTACACTAATGTAGAAGTTAATTATTGGTCTTTTAGTAAGAAACTCTCTATCTGACCAACACTTTGGCCCAGAGCATGATATTTCAATAACTGCTGGCAAGATTGTCCAATCCACTTACTTCAAATCAGTTAGTTATCCTAATGCAGTCTTTATGGTTTATTTGAAAATGTGCTTGTTTTGAATTTAATAACATAAAGAAAGTTGCCAGAGACAAAAGATAATAAATTTTTACACATTCTGACTTTGCAATTTCCGATAGTCACTGAAAACAGAAAACAATTTGAATCGTGTTGATTTTGGAGATAAAAGCAATGTACTAGGCAAGCCAAGAACAATTTCAGATTAAATGAGTTAATAGTGTTCTCTGGGGTTTTATTTATCAGATCATATCTCATGCTCTGTCAGAGGCTTTTTGCATTCATTCATCAAAACTTTGTTTTTGACTTTTAAAAATCCATATTGGTGTAACCCTGTGACTCATCCATGCTGTCCTCGCTCACAGACACATGAGGGATCCTTTTACAATTATTTGTGAGGACTGAACTGGACTTAGAAATATTGCATATTTCTCTTGAATGTATGTAAAACCCTACCAGTAATTCCTCATGTGTCTGTTTTGAGGATTAAAACATCTGGAGCTCCATCCTCTCTCCTTTTTGTGTTCATTTTGGACGCAGTAACAGAACAGCTGGACTGAACTGATGTGGTGTTGACCTGACCTGATAATGTCTAAGCCAGGCTGTGCTGCTGCCTATGGCACAGTCTGAAAGTGTTATTGAACTTACTGATTGCTGTGCTAACCATGTGTGCATGGCTATGGGTTTGTTTGCAGCATTTTGTGTGTGCTAAGTGTGAGAAACCCTTCCTTGGACACCGTCACTACGAGCGCAAGGGCCTGGCCTACTGCGAAACGCACTACAACCAGGTAACACTCAACTGGATTATCAGAATATTCTCATTAAACATGGAAACAGTGATAAAAACACACAGCTTTGTTTTGTCTGTCATGCGATATCTTCTCTGGATCCAACTGTAGCCAAAACCAACAGTGGCCCCATTTGCTGAATTATGAAATGACGATGGAAGGATTAAAAAGCATTTGGTCCAGAGGGAAAGTTCAACATATCTGTTAGCTAACTTCTAGTTAGAGAAGTCATTTTTCAGTCTGTATGACAGCACATGATTACACCATTTTTAAGCCAGTTCTCACTTTTAATCACAACAGCTTGAAAACAGTGAAGAAGTAATCATAAGAAAGACAATAATGAATTAACTGTTAGGAACACCGGGTATGATATTCTACTTGTTTCTAAGACACTTTTCTTTGTTTTGGAAAATTCCTATGCATTCATATATCATTGTATAGATACAAGACAATATATACAGTTGTATCTAGAGAATGCTCCATGCTAGACTGGTCTTAAGCCATCCCAAGCTGTGTGAGATGGAGAAGAGTTGTCGATGGCCTATGCTGGTCTTAAGGGAACATTTTCTTAACTTAGTAATAAAAAATAATAGTAAATTAAGAGATTTTCTGTGCCCTTTATTATTTTTGATGGAGGAGTCTAAACTTTACTTTTACAATTGTCCTGGGTTAGAAAAATCTCCATCATGTCATGTCGATGTAACTACTCCATCTAGTGTTTTTTTTCAATACAGTACTTCTGCTTTTAGGGATGCCCTTGTAGCCTGTGCTTGTTTGCATTGCATCTGAACCCAGTGTTCACTGAACCATGACAAAGACAAATAATATTGCAGTTGCTACGTTGTGTTATCTAAGTCCATAATTCATAAGATGCGTTGCTGCATTGTTAACCCTCTGTGTTTCTTTCCACTCGTCACGCTCAGCTGTTTGGAGATGTTTGCTACCACTGCAACCGTGTCATTGAGGGAGATGGTGAGATAACATTTCCTGATTAGATATATATATATATGTGTGTGTGTGTGTGTGTGTGTTTATAATGTTAATGGATAGAGGTGGTTATATAATTCATTGTTAAGCTCTGTAAGCATCCAACAATCCAACCTCATCAGTGCCTTTTTAACCTTCCTGTTTTTTCTTTTCTATGGTGCCAATTCCAGAATAAACCCCTCAGCTCATGTGATGGTCATCTGGGACAGTGTTTCATGTGACTCTCTGGTGTATCTTTTTGCTATTTTTTTCAGTGGTGTCTGCCCTCAACAAGGCCTGGTGTGTCAACTGTTTCGCCTGCTCTACTTGCAACACCAAGCTCACCCTTAAGTAAGTAACACTTGAGTCAGAGAGATCCACTTAAAAATAGAGAGTGTCACTGTGGAGCCATGGTTTAATCTGGATTATGCACTCTATTAATTATACTTGTGGAATTCAGGTATGAATTGGTCACTCTGTCTCTGTTTACTCTATATTTTTTTCTCTTTCACAACTATGCTGCATATGTGCTGTTAACTGCCTGATTCTCAGTCATGTTCATTCCTGATTTTCTTACCTTTTTCTTCTAACCTTGTGTCTCTGTGGACTTTTCTCTCCACCTGTCCTCCCATTTACCATTCTTGTTTTTGTCCTCTATTTACTTCTCTTACTCTCCTTTATCCTTCCCTTGCCCTCTCTCTAACTCTCACCTCTCCTCCACCTTCCTTTCCTCTTTCCTATCCTGTTGCTCTCTTTCTTTCCTTCATCCTTGCTTCCTCTATCTATTTTTCTTCTTTCCACCTTGCCCTCCTCTTCTCTCCCCCTCCTGCAATCTTCTCTCTTTCCTCCCCTGCTCTGTCAGGGATAAGTTTGTGGAAGTGGATTTGAAGCCGGTGTGTAAGCACTGCTATGAACGCCTGCCAGACGACATGAAACGCCGACTGGCCAAGCGTGAACGTGACTCAAAAGACAAGAAGAAGAAAATTTTGATACCCATGTGTCTGTGATCCTCTCTTTATCCCCTTTTTCCACACTTCCACTCTTCTTCCTTTGGTCAGTTTCCATCTTTTCTTCCTTTCTGTTGCTTAACTTTTTCTGTTTCATCTTCATCTTATTTCAAACATGCTCCATGTCACTGCTATTCATCTTACTATTGTTATTATATTTAGCTGTGTTGATGATGAAAGCACAGATTTAGGTAAACACATTTGAATGACCTAACACTGGAAGTGTTTCAGTACATGATCACTTCTCAGCCAGTAGAGATTAGGCTGGTACTTTGGTAACCTCTGCTATGCAAACAGGAAAATCAGATCAGTCACATGCTGAAGGAACAGCTTTGTTTCTTTGGGNACAGATTTAGGTAAACACATTTGAATGACCTAACACTGGAAGTGTTTCAGTACATGATCACTTCTCAGCCAGTAGAGATTAGGCTGGTACTTCGTAACCTCTGCTATGCAAACAGGAAAATCAGATCAGTCACATGCTGAAGGAACAGCTTTGTTTCTTTGGACTGTCTGGGCCTAAAGGGTAAAGCCTTAATCACTTCCGGCAGCTTTCTGGTCTCGGCTATGGAAGTGCCCAGGTCCCACCAGGTTTGACACGTGCCCCATTCCTGCCAGCGATTATCTACTTTGAGAGGAAATGCCGTCCAGGGGCAGCAGAAGGTTTATAGAGCTGACCGGTGTTAGTGGAATTAAAAGGCATTTGATACAGAAAACAACTATAAAGCAC
>JANJYP010228774.1:0-10317 GCA_024605115.1 Rastrelliger brachysoma | reverse complement strand
TATATAAGTATTTTCATCCAGCTAAACATCTAGATAAGTCTCAGTAATCATAGAAATTTTGGAGATACTGGAATTGATCAGACACCGGCAATATGTTGTGAAACAAGAGCACTGGAGTTTTGTAGGCTAGTGGTTGACTTGGGTCACAGCACCACCTGCTGGACAATAGATAACAACTACACTGGTTCAATTCAAGCTTGTTTAATATCATGCTTTTTACCTTATTATTTTAAGCTTAAAGGTAGAAGTAATACACAATTGTTAGTATTTTTTCCTTTTAGTTTATAAATGGTGCTATTAAAAATGTCATTATAGCTTGTTGCAATCAGTAGGCTCCTATTTAAGAATAGCATTTGGAAGAAAAAAACAAACAGATTTTGGGGTAGTAATTTATTGTTTTTTATTTTTATTGTTTTGGGTCTGTGGTGTCAGAGGAGGTTGAAATTAATTTGCCCCTATCATTGTTCAAGGGATTTAAGGAATAAAAAACACAATTATGACACAAAATAAAGGACATACTGTGCAGTTTTTTAAATAGTGTATTCTTAAGAGCCATGTTTAAGGGTCTAAAGATGAAGTAAAACTTAAATTCAAAGTTTTATTTATCTTTAAACTGATGCTAGTTTCCACATATGTGAGTGATTGAGTAAAGCAGTAGAAGAAATAGTAGTACTGAATGGCTTTCTGTAGGAATTCTTGTAAAAAAAATGGTTTTAGGCTAGAGTTAAAACCAGGAACTTGCTGGCAGAACAGATGTGTCATGGAAAAACTGAAGTACCAATAAAACTTAAAGTTTCTGATGTAGGCATAAACAAACAAGAAAAATGGTAAGCGTGAGAACTCCTGAAGGGTTGTGGTAAAAAAAAAACTTACCTCCTGTTTGTCACAAGACTGAGGGTAATTGTATAATACATATATATTTTAAATATGTTGCAAACATCACCACTAATTTTCTCTCTGTTTAAACAATAATTGTTTCACCATAAATTCTTAGACACAGACAACGTTTGAGATAAACACTTTTGTCAATGAGAGGACTTGTTAATATGTAACAAAATACAAATACCTTCTGATATTATTGTTTCTGGTGATAACTCAATTATTGCACCATAAATTCTTAGACATAGACAATGTTTGAGATATGGGTAGTTCATCAACACTTTTTTAACGGGTTGACCTGCCAATGGTTAACGAAATGCAAATGCCCTCTGATATTTTTGTTTCTGGCGATAACTCAGAGGAAAATCACGGGGAATGGGGTGAGAGGCCAACATTCCTTATGACAGAGGTGTTACATAGGCAACTACTGATAAAGAGCTTATCCACTACTGTTTCCTACACCCAGTCCCGTGATCATGAGGTACAGTGTGGTAATAATAAACCACAAGTTTCTTACTACTTTACTTTAGTCACGTCTGGTTATGTAAAGAAGATAATTCTTGGAAGGAAACGTGAGGAAACTGAAGTTATACATTTCCAATGAAAGCATTCAGCTTCTGGCATGAAACAGGCCTTATGTGGCATTGTAAAGATTTGAAGTGAGTATTTAAAGCATGAAGAACACTTTATTCTAAATAAATTGAATACATATCTTTAGATATTTGGTGATATACTTTTCATTGCATGTTTTGTGATATATCATTTTTACATAAAGCTGTGCTGTCACGTTGAGGAGATGGTAGTTGTGAGACCTGTTGACACTTTAAATGATAAGGTTGGCATTATTTAATATTTTCTTATTGTCAACAAATCCAGTGAGAAAGATTAAAAATATGCCTGAGAAATCCCCCAGTGTTTGCCAACTGTCCACAAAATGCCCCTTTACTTACCACACCCTCTTGATCACCTGCTCCTCCTTCTGTAAGTTTGTCATTGTTGCAGTGTACCTTTGTGTTCCAGTGATCCTGTTCCGGAGATTATGTACCTGAGTCTTGTTTCCTTGTGTCTCATTGTTGTCTGTTGTTTACTGTGTTAATGTTAATGTGTATGTACTGCATATTGCTCAATGAACATTTTCCTGCCACTGGTCAAACATATTCTCAAATCTCAAGAGTTACTGTCAAAAGAGAGTTACTGTCACATCCACTTTAGGCATTGAAACTGCAACATTTTCCTCTCTTTAATGTGAAACAGTGGCAATAGTTTAGTTTCCTACTGAACAGAACATGCTGTTATACACCGTTATACACGTCTAATAATAATCTCTATCCCACTAGAATAAATCTTTTGTTGGCTAATCTTTAGTAGAATACCTGGTCAGTGAAAAGGTCGTTCATCTTTCAGCTATGCACATAATGAAAGAACTGACCCACAAGGGAGAACTATACATGTTGCTGCTGGGATAAACAAGTCTGTCATTCATAGGTCATAATGTTCCATAAATAAATGTCTGTGCTATGGCATGCAAACCTGTTAATTTATAAATGTGTAAGCACTTTGTGTGGGATCCTGACATTTTTTCCCAGTACTTCAAAAATTATTAGTTATTCATCACTGGATGATATTTATATCTCACTTAATATTGTCCATTATCAGTTCACACAATAGCACAAATGGGTCTCTATACTACAACACTCAAAGTTGGTAGGACAGAGGGACAAAAATAGTGAAAAACAGAATGTGAGAACATGCAGATGCACCAATCAAGATGCGCCATTGCACAATATTTTGGTTGGACAAATGACAGGAGGATGGACCAACAGCTCGAGGCAACTTGCCAGGCTCATAATTACAAATGGTAATTAGGCTGCGGCTTTGTTTCTGGCCTACAGCTTGAAATCAAAGCCAGTTGCTATATCCTATTCAGGCAAATGAGATTACTGTAAATAATTATGATGCACAAGTCAACAGGTTTATAGTTACCTCTTTACCTGAATAACCAACATAGGAGAGACACATTTTCTATTACAACTGCATGTTGTAGATTGTATAACTTTATTAAGACACTATAACAGATACTGAAGAAAAAAGTGTATACTCAATGTATCTGATTCCACTGGATTTCCTTTGTGACACAGATACATTTTCTATTTTTGGACCTGAGTATGCACGCACGTAAATGCAAATACCTTCTCTATATAACTACCTATATATGCCTATTAAGATGTTTGTGTAATCAAGTGTGCAGAATGGCTCATGTCAAATAATTTGTGTTTAATGGCCAAAATGTTATATTGAGCTTCTTCACTCCATGCCATGGTTGGTTGTTGGCCTTACAGAGTTGATATCAAGTACACATGCTTACTTGTGAGCTGAAGTGATGTTACTTCAATTACAACTTTTTCTTCTTTTTTGTATATGTGTATAACATCTACAAGGAACTGTAAACATGTTCCTTGTAGTTGTTTTTGCTTCATACATTGAATGAAACCTGCAATGTAGTTTAGGCAGACAACTTGAGTGAACTGCTATATTCACACATTATATAATCTACTTTCTTCATCCCCTGCTCTCTTGCTCTGCCACTGTTAGTGCTGCATTGCTCATCTGAAAACTCGTCAGTATCCACCTGTAAGCTCTGAGTCTGAAGGTGCCCACACATGATCAGCAGCAAAACATTCTGCACTGGCTGTGCTATTGTTTTTTTTTTTTTTATGGGGGAGTGTGTCCAACTAGGCAGAAGCGATCCCCTTATGACACACTGCTTGAAATTGCAGCTGACCTCTGTACTCATTGCTAACCTTTCAAAGTGCAACCAAAGAGGATGGAAGAAAAGCTGCACCTTGCTCTGCACCCTGCCTTGTGACAAGCAAAGAGTAAATTTCTCATCATCTGAAGTAGTTTAAGTTCTAGGACAAGTTATCTTCATCACTTCATCACTCTGCTGTGCTGAGATTTGTGTAAACGTCTTATTTATACAAATATGTGGGGGTGATGAATTCAAAGCATAGATATTAAATATTGATTCTATATGTGTATTTTGAAGGTTCAAAGAACCCATCAAGAAGGCTAGTGTTTTATGCATTTCACAGCAAGCTGCAAATGTGATGTATTCATCAGTCAATCACTAACACTCTAATTTCACTCACAAACTGTGGACAAGTGCACATGTACACACAGACCTCCTCTAATCTCACCAGACAGGAATGAAGCCAGTGTTAACAGCTTGCATAAGACTTAGACTGAAAATGTTGTGCTTCAAACATAATGTGTTTAGGGGAAAATGTTAAAGAGATTATACAGATGATGATGAGATGATACATATCCTTCATATACAGTATTTACATTTGACATAAACATTTTTTTCTTTTTAAAGCCAAGTTAATGCAATTCTCAGATTGTGCTGCTGAAACTGGCTGTTTCTTCATTATTAAACCAGAAACTGTTCTTTCTACTTATCTCAACCTGAATTCAAAGTTGAGTGCCTCCATATCCTTCTTGTTATGCAGCCCATCTATTGCCTCAGCAGGGGCTCTGCAAATTAAAAAAGTTTCAGAATTTGCTGCTCTTACTCATTGGTGGTGGAAGTGTGGAATGAGTTCCTTAATTATAAGATTTTTGTGTGCCTCTGCAGAAGAATGTACACCCAAAACAGAATAAAACGTGGCCTTTCTTCACATGCATGTGTCTACACAGGCTTACAAGGGAAAACACACACACTTTAACGCATGAACAGACTTTCACACTCTAGTACTCAAACTTCTTGTTGTAGTCTTCAGACATTTTCACATCTGCCTGAGCTACCCCTTCACACAGCAGGAGATGGGACATCCACGTGGCAGAGCATGCACAGTATGGCTCTACGTAGATGAAGACAACATCTCCACCCACACACACTCTGACACCTGTCCTCCCCACTGATGAGACGCGAAGAGTGAAGAGAGCTCCATGAAAGATTTACTAACCCACTGAGGTGGTCCCCTTTAGAAGTTGAGTGGAGGCCGGTGGTTAGAGGGGAAAGGGAGGGAGGGGATTCCATAGGGAATCCCTGAGTGTCTGAAGTGTGATTTTGTATTCAGAAAGGTAATTTAGAATTCCACAGCTCAGCAATGATCAGTCTCACAGGCTTTCACCAAGCCTCCATCACACCCAGGATGCTGTAGCTCCCTATTGCATCTCAATTGAGTTTCATCTTTAATGGAATGAGACACTTGCCTGCTCCTAGACTCTTGGAAATTCCAACTTGACTAAGAGAAAGTATGGAAAGATCAAAATGCAGAGGTTAAAAAAAAGTCATATTGAGGCATGTGGATCAGGTCTCTGAAATGTACAACACACACACACACCTAAAAGGCTCACTCTCTAGCCAGAGATTGTGAATTGATACTCAGGGACTTCATCTTAACAAAGGCTTTTGATTATAAAGATTTTGTTTCACCTCCTACTAAGTGTGGTTGGAGTATACTTCCACATGAGGATTTAAACCCTTCTCTTTCAAAAGCACTCAGTATTGTATTCATTGTAACTTAATATTTCCCTTTGTTCTTTTGGACAACAGTGACAATAACTCAGATCAAGTTCAGAATGAAGGACAGCAGAGTTCTCTGATTACATAATAAGTAAATACTGCATGTGTATAAATACACGATGATAGCTTTGTTTATTCATTTAATCTGAGCAGCGTGGTTTGTGAGTAGTTACTGTCCTTAAGTGGCCCTGAGATTTAAATACTTCAAATAATATTAGTCTCAATCCTGTGCACAACTATTTATTTTGACACACAAAGAACTTGACCTGCAGTATCATATTTCTTGTATGGGCATACAAGAAATACTGGCATCGAACTCTTGAACTACTCATCACATTTATAATAACACTCTGTACAAAGTGAAAAAACAACTCCATTGTCAAACTACTGCAGCAGTTCTAAATCAGTTCCTCATGCAGTGTCCTTCCTAAACGTGAGTGCTGGAGGGAGTCACATTTCCTTGGCACTCAGTCCTGCCAGGAAGCAAGACATCTCATCTGGCTCTGTCACCAATAATATAATTAGCTTGGGTTGCCTTGCAACTATAGCTGCACTAGAGAGCCACCTCTCTCTGTCGCAGCAAGAGGGTTATGTGTTGCACCAGAGCTTCTGTCGTTTTAAGGAGCCTCTGATATACAGAACTTAAAGCAGAGAAACGCAGCCAATAAGCCCATTAAGGGTGAAGCAGTATGCTGACACTGTCATTTATCAACTTTACATAGAATTTTTCTTTGAAAAATTGGGGAAACTGCCTCCAAAGTTTAATCTTGTTTTGTAGTCTATGCTATTTGTGCATTAGCTGCACAAACTTTTGTGGCGCCTCTCGTGCATGCGCTTAAGAGGCACCTGAGGAATTTGCGGTGCGGGCCAAGGTGGGACGGTTCTGCCTCGTGAGTACACGGAGTGCGCGCTCGTGTCTCCATATCACTGACACTTCAATTAATTCTACGGCTCCACGAGACGGACATGCATTGCTGCACGAGCAGCGAAGAAAAGCTCCGAACATGCACGTCGATAACCATCAAATGACATCAAACACGTGCTGTCATATTTAGCTGGTCTGGATCCAAAATTAATTCCGAGCGTAAGCTTTGTCGCGCACCGCAGTGACTTGTTAACAAGCGCAGTTTACAGCCCGTTTGTGCTTGCATCCTGCAGTCAATTGCCGGGGACGCACGTTGTAAAATGAGGTTGGGAAACATTATTTTATTCGTCGCTCTCTGCTCTTTTACCGCTTATTATGTTTATGAGCCCATTCCGGAGGAGATAGAAGAGAGATGGAAACTCATGCTGACCAACTCTTTCTTCAGAAGTCTCAGCCACCTGGTAAGGACAAAAACACGAGTTATGCAGGCTATTCTCACATTACTTCTGCTGGTAATGACTCTTAGTGAAATGAAATGCCTTTACTTACTTACCTTGTTCTATAGGCAGAAGCTATAGTCTTATTTCAGTGTAATACAGGATGCAATTTAACCATTCATTAAAGAACAAGTTTTACAACATTAGCTTGCTTTTATTTGTTTTCTCAGAGTAGGTAATGTAACTGGTTAAAGGTTTATTGTATTTCGCTGATGTGGATATATACATGCTGGTTACACCAGATTATGTCAGATGCTAATCCATGTGTTGTATAGTCCTGCTCACCTGTTCTAATAATAGAACCTATTAAGGAAACCTACCGATGCCTGTGGTTTACTGTAGCCCATCCTGGTAGGGATAATATGACAACTGGTTTAAAACATAATAAGGTAATTATGTGTGGTTATAGCATTAGGGACAAATATTTGTGGCTTTATTTTGCTACACTTTTAGGCAACTACTGAAAGCTCAATATACTTATTCAACTTGCTGTAGTCAGGCGGTGCTGTAGTTTTATTACATGCATGCATCAAAAAAAAATTATATCAAATTGAGAACACTCTAGCATTGTATTTTTTTTTCAGGTTCACTTTAGTGCCAGATGGTAGTGCTTAGAGGGGATGACTCTTTGATGAATTTGTTGTTGTCATAGTAGAAGAGCATCAGCCGATTAACCTCACGCCTACCACCGACTGCCTATATCATTAGTCATAATGGCTACATAATGGAATCATGCTTTTGTAACTGATCATTTAGCATTTACCAGGCAACATTCATGTACTCTCCTGCTGTAATATAGTCACATATTTTAGCATCAAAGCCCCCTTCCTTTTTTGGGACATTATAATTATTGGTCAAGGTGATTGTTTATGTAGCATAAACTGGCTTACAACAGCTTTATTGTGTGTGGAATAAGTAATGCTAATGGATTTAATTTGATTCTGTAATGCTAACTGTCTCCTCAGTATAATGCTGCCTCTGTGTTTTTTCTTTACAGGCAGACTTCAGTGAATTAGTAGGGCTGACGGACTACATGAGAGTAATGTACTTCATTACACTGGCTGAAAAGGTAGTGCCTGTCTCTGATGAGCATGTCAAGGTGACAGAGGAGAAGTTTGATGGAGTGGAGGTGGTGGTGTACCAGCCAAAGCAGCGAGGTGGTGACACAGAGCTTAGGAGAGCTGTCATATACCTGCATGGTGGAGGATGGTGTCTGGGGAGTTCCCGTGAGTAGATGGGTTGACCTGTATTCTCCTTTGTCATACACAATTATGACTCAGTGATTTTTAAATGATGGATGAAAAGATGGTTGGATGAATAAGTTATAAATATCCTTGTTGTATGTTTATCACACATTAATCCTTCTGCTGCTAACTAATGTAGTAATACCTTACTAACATGACAAGTAATGTAATAGCTTTATATTGACTCCACATGACTACTATTATAACAGGATCATAAATAACAAAGAGGCTATCAAACACAACACTTCCCTTTCACACTGTCCTGAGGAAATAACAGACCGTCTGTTGGAGCGGTGGGCACCTCACTGGGTGGCTACCCTTGCCAATCCAGAACCTAAAGACATGACATGCAGTTTGACACATCTCATGCTGTTCTTGCAATCTGTTGAACTCTAACAATTACAGTGTTACAGATCTTGCCAGAAAGTATCACAAGACTAGATAGCATCTGTGATACTGCAGTGTTATCTTCATGTGAAAAGAAGTGCAATATCACTTATTATGAAGATTTAAAAGTCTGCTAAATATCTGTTCTGATCCGCATCTTTCATTTTTGTCTATGCAGGTATGGGTCCATATGATCTACTGGCCAGAAAAATGGTCACTGATCTAAATGCTGTGGTTCTTTCTGTAGAGTAAGTATTTCATTTTTCATAGCCAGTTGTAAGCAGGTAGTAGGTACACCAACTCCACTTCTGTATGTGAAAAAAAAAAAAAATTTGCTCACCAGTTAGTCTTTAAAGTGTGTTGTGATCGCAGGACTAGTACATGTAATACATACAGGTAATTGATTAGCAACACATTTCCTGGTTTACCCCATGGTTTACCCCTATTATTAATGGTTAAACCCCACTGTTTCCCTCTGCTTCTCTCTGTCTCACGCACATAATTTTCTGTTGTCATATGTGCCTGTCCTCCCTCATTAGTCACAGGCTAGATAGAAGTGGGGATGCAGCAGAGTGAAGCTAACAGGTTTTCATTTGGGTCTTGCCAGGCTTTCCCCTGTCACAGCTACTCTCTGTTGTTTTTCTGGCACATCCGGCTCTAACTCAGCCTCTCAGCACTGTAACTCTCTTTTGCAATTCCTCTCTTTGTTCAGCAATGCCCTACTCACAGTTGTTCAGTTTTATCAATCAGCAGCTAGGTGAAAGACCAGCATTTAGTCAAAGTAAAGGAAGAATCTCTTTTTGTATGTCCAAAGTCCTTTCTGCAAGTTGTTCAGAGATTAATGAGTAATTCCAACACTTCCCAATCTGAAAGGCAAAATTAAAAATATGTAGCAACTTTTACTAATGTTAGAATATTACATTGCTTAAATGCAATAGAAACTCGTGGCTGACATTACACCTATGCTGGTAATATATATTTAGACTCTCATTAGGACAGCAAATGAAATTGACCTTTGACATTAAAACTTAAATCCTGCTTAAACAGCTTTCTGATGCTTTTGCTTATGTTTTTACACTCTTACAGTATATGTTGTAACAAACATGGCTAAATAAAAAAATAATAATTTGAAATGAGAAATTAGAATTACATTTTATGTAACTATAGCCTCCACACTATGGCGTAAAATTTTTTTGCTACTTTTTTATCTCTTGAAAATATCATCTTGGTTATTTTCCCTGGTTCAAAATGTTTTCTGTGCACATAGCCTCCAGAACTGTTTTTTTTTTTGTGTGACTTTAATCAGTATATTTCTATTCTATGCTTTATTTTCAGGTACCGCCTTGCCCCTGCTCACCATTTCCCTGTTCCATATGAGGATGTATATTGTGTGGTCAAACACTTCCTCCAGAAGGGGGTGCTGGCCCAGTACTCTGTTGACCCAGAACGCATTGCTGTGTCTGGGGACAGTGCTGGGGGAAACCTAGCAGCTGCAGTCTCCCAGCAGGTACCAAATTCATTTTTTTTCTTTTTAGTATCTACTAGGGGTGTAAATTGGAGCCTTCATGACGATTCGATTCAATTTCAATTTCTTAAGCTATCAATTTGATTATTTTCGATACCTCAGAATTCCCCGCGGTACAATTCGAAACGATTCGATTCCATTCTCAATATTTTATGCACTATTATGTTTCAAATAAGCCAACAAAAGAATATATATTTTGCATTTTATTGAGAATACATGAACAGTAAGCCTATTCACTCAAAAAAATAAAGTGCAGGTAAATTACAATAAAAACAAAATAAAATAATAGCAAGAAACCTTTTTGTAAAATAAGCAGCACAGCGGACAGAGGGTAAGTTCTTCCTGGTCTTTAAACAGTGATTCATTTAATGGTGATGGTGTTACAGTGATTT
>JANJYP010228765.1:0-11751 GCA_024605115.1 Rastrelliger brachysoma | reverse complement strand
AGAGAACTATAGTGAAAGGCCGAGTCACTTCTTTTCTTTTGGGAGTTATCTGATGTGGTGTCATCTTTTGCTTCATTTCACAAATGTGTAACGTCTTGTAATGTGTAACATCTTGTTACACATTAACACTGCAGTGAATCTAATCTGGTCAAGTCTGTCTGCTCCACACGTATGTGTAAGTCTCATTTTTAGTGACTCAGAAACTGCAGTTCTCAAAAGTAGCCACATCAGCTGAAATTTAATGGGCCGCATACTTTTTCAGCCCATCCAAATGTTGAAGCACTTCCTTTACTCCACCTTTATCATGAGCCAGCAGTAGCATTAATCCTTCCTTTTGACTCATTATATATTCATCAAAGCATTCAGTCTGTCCTGAAGCAGAATGAGTATTTAATATGGAAGATAGGACTTGATTCTAATCAGTAACTGAAGTAATTTCACTCATACTATAGTTTGACATCACGTGTTGTTAAGAGACAGGCATGGAGGAGATTTTATATATCTTTACCCTCTTGCCTATATTTGGCTAACAGAGCACAGAAGGTTTAAGTACAGTCAAACAATTGTTTTGTAAACTATTATATAGGAGTACTAGATACTAGAAGACCTGGGCCTATTGAACAACTTGACAACTTGAGGAAAGTTGCAGGCATTGTGAGTGTGAGAAGTGAGAATGGGGAAATTCGTGACACAATAAATCTGTGCTGCCACTGACAAAGACTTCTACTGACAACTTTTAAAGATACATTTTATTATATATAAGATCTGAATTACAGCAATCGTACTCCATCATTAGATAAAGCAATTACAACCAGTACTGGTCAATCATTAGTTGTTTGAGTTGTGAATTTATAAAAAACAAATCTTGACATCTCATATGGATGGGAATCTCCCAGCACCTCATGATTTGATTAAATTCTATTTCAGAGGGCTGTGATTCATTTCTAAAATTATCATTGTGTCCAACACGTGGAGCAGCTGCAAGTTGTCTAGGTGACACAGACAGACTCGCCAGATTTATTCTCTTCGCCTCCGAGTTCACGTCGCTTAATGCTGCAGTGTGTTGGTAACTGTTCTGTTAGCTGCTCCACTAACATTAGCTGAGTGTCAGTATTTAAAATTCACAGTAAACTTCACGATTATTATGATTATAAAGATAATTATTTAGTCATTCAATCAAAAAATGCAGCAGTTGCTTCTGTTTTTAAAGATGAACTACAGTGTGCACACAATAAGACTGGCTGCTGCACTGCCCTCACTGTTCGTTTTTGTCGTTCATCAACATTAAGTTTTTTACTAATGTTTAAATAATCAATTCTTGAATTTTGGTAATTGATGCAGAGTCAAAAATTGATTTTCCCATGCCTAACATCTCATAATTGTGTATTTTGTGACGGCCCTGCCAGGTGATGGGCTGTATGTTGTTTGGCTGACGTCATTGTCTTTTCTCAATCAGCTGACCAACGCGATTGGAGCACCTGGGCCCGGTGTTCCAATCGCGAATAAAAGCAAATAAAAGTGCCAGATTCGACGTCACTCTCTCTCTGCTCTGCTCTCTCCTCTCTCCCCAGCACTCGTATGTTTTGTTTGTTCTTTTATTTACTACAACTTCTCAACACTGCACACACATCATTCACACATCCACATATACACTACTAAACTTAATGATATCCACACCTCATGTTTATAGTTTATGTTGGTTTATCTTGAGTTGATGGCTAATAAATTATTGGCATTTATTCGGCACTGTGTACTCCTTTGTTTTCTCGTCATGGCCTAAAAGCCAGGTTATGATAATTTGCTACAGATTTTCTTGCACTAATTCATATCAGTGCAGGAATCTGCTGTGGGAGCCCTGAGCGGAGTTACTGTTCATGATGGTGCCACTGCTGGACTCCTCTGTTGTGGCATCATGTGCAGACAATCATGTATCTTGTTTCATGAGAAAGAAAAGAGACACCAGCACTGCTTCTATAAATGCCTCATTTGCGGTTTAGCGTAAATGTGTGTGTGTGTGTGTGTGTGTGTGTGTGTGTGTGTGTGTGTGTGTGTGTGTGTGTGTGTGTGTGTGTGTGTGTAGGAAATCAGCACGGAGCCAGTCAAAGCTATACATTAGCATTATCCACAAATCAATAGGCCTCTGCCTCCTGATGCGAGGTGACACTGAAGCACTGATACTGTATTACCGATGAAGACCACTGTGGCACACACCTGTGATGGTATGTGTGTGATAGAGGACTACCTGTGTCTTGACATCTGTGTTTGTCGTTTAGTTGTGTATATTCTACACATAGAGATGTTATGGATCTGATTGTATCTGTATTGATGTTTCAGCCTCATTTGATTCCCTCCGATTCTGTTTGCATGTAGATAGCAATAAATCACGTCAGCCTGCATTATGCTCGACTTCAAGTGAATATGGCAAATAGCTATAGCTATATTTGTGCTGTGGCTGTATTATGTATGTATCTGTAAGTGTCTATGTCGTGTTTATAAGTGTGAATGCATTAGAAAAAGACACATTTTTGAGGCAGGAAACTGCAGTGGAACACCAAAAGAAAACAGATTTTCCCCTCATGTCTTTTGACACACATGATGTGAGGTCAATGCAGATCAAATCCATTTGGTCTCTGGAAATACTGTGTAATTAACTGCTGTAATTAGGGATGGTACAGATGACAGGTTGTAAGATGAAAGGGATAGTGGGCGTATGGGAATAAAGAGACATGGAGAGTGAGAGAAACAGCATATGGAAAGAGCATGTGAGTGAGGGACAGAGACAAAGAAACATCTAAATAGGTGTAACATCAGCTGATTATAGTTCTGTGATATGTTTGCTCATTTATCTAAATGCTGCAGAACAGTTAAATGTTAAACTGTGTGCGTATTTAATAGAAGTTGTATAAATCACGCATTTTCAATCTTAAAATGCATATACCTTAGAAAATTGACGTATTAAGCCATCTCCCCATTGGGACCCTCTTCCTTGCTCTCTCTCCCTCTCTATTGTTATTTGATGCCACAGTCCCATCAATATATGTGAGGTGATGTGGGAAAGGTGACCCTAATGGAAAATCAAAATGCTGCCACTCTCTCTGGAAAAAAGCCTTAATGTGATTAGTTATATAAGGATTTGATGATTGATGCCTGGATTGGTGCATGCGTGTGCGTGTGTGTATATTTTACTCTGTTAGTTTTTTTTTTGAAGGAGTAAATGCAAAATAAAGACACTAGAACTTGAAAAAGAAAAATGGTCACCATTATCGTCATGCTCATAATAATATGCATTGCTGTGCACCTGTTTCTCATAACAGATCATTAAACTCAGCTCAGACTTGCATTTAATTAAATTTGCATGTTACATCACAGTAATGCAAGAAAAGCAAAGATATATGCAACGACAGAGAGTAGCCTGTATTCTCTACCTCAATTTGCTGTAGTATTTTAGTTTTCCTTTTCCATTTCATAGTTAGCCAAGACAGAAAACTTGACAGTATGAAAAATTGTTTGTAAGCATGTAAATGCATAGGGCAAAGGGCTAATTTTATTTAATTTGTTTTGAAAAAAAAAAACAAAAACAGTATCTATTTCTTAGTATGTAAAATATACTGTCAGATCTACTGTCTTTAGCTTTAAAATATGTGGAATTATTAGGCCATTGTAAGTAGTGTTTCAAAGGCTATCAAAAGAAGAATTTGTTCCTCCAGCAAATGCTTAAAAACAACATTAGTTTAAGTTGCAGTGACAAAGCCTTAACATCCATAGCAATTATAGCTCTTGTAGGTTAGCAGCAAGGAGGTAGTCAGGTGACATTATTACTCACCTTATGAGTTTTAGTAATAAGGAAGTGCGGTGACTATGTAATTTTATCTTTTAATTTCTTGTCTCTGGAGACAACATGTCCAGTTGGTTATATTGACATATTTTGCTTGTAATCATCTTATTCCAGCATTTAAGCAAATATCTGATTAGTTCAGAGTAAAACCTACAACATGACAGGCTGACACCACTGAAAGAATTATTTTTGATACTTGTGGTGGATGTGGTTCTATCAGGACATGTGATCTCCTAAAATATGTGTTGCCAACTTTGGCTCACACATCCTAGGAATAAAACTAGAAAATAAAGGGAAAAATCTTAAATTTCATTATCAGGTTTATCTTTATAATGTACTACAGGCAGCCAGACACCACAATGTACAGACTACATTGTACTCCCCTCCATCAGCAACAGCATCTGCACAGCACACGAGGATATTATTCTAGCTCAATTATACTCTGCTTACAGCAGAAGATTGTAGAGGCATGATTACAAATATCAATAAAGCTATGCAACAAGGTTGGCATGATTAGAGGCATCTACACAGTGAAATGTGTATTATGGTTAATAAAGCCTCTCCATTTTCCTTATTGAGATGATAGTGGCTCAGTTCATGTCTCGCTTCCAGCATGCAGAGCAAGAATTCAAGATATGTGACACAAGAAGAGAAAGAAAAATGAAGTGAAAAATGCTTCATTTCAGTATCAAAGCTGACTTGTATTGTATGAGCATTTAGCTGGCGAGCAAAAACTGTCAGTGAGCTCTCGAGTGAGTTGGTGCCACAAGCGGTGCTGGGCTTTGTTCTATTATATCTAGAAAAAGTATGATCATGTTCATTGTCTGATTTGCAAACCATACCCTGTGTAAGTCTTCAACAATAGCTGTTGCACACAAGCGTACTGAAACACGACTATGCCAACCAGATTACATTTCAATCACTATAATTAACAATTGCTGGTATTTAGCGCACATATGACAAGTCTTAAAATTCATCAGCAAAAGGTTTGCTGCTTTCTGTTGTCCTGAAAATATCCACACCTAACAGTGTTAATTTTGTCAACTAGAACTGAAACAAAAACTTTTCGTTGACAACCCTTTTTACCGTAACCAATTTGTGACAAGAACGTAAAAATGTAAAGAATTACTGAAACAAAATCTCTGGTCGTTATGAACAGACAAGAAAAAACTTGACAAAAAAGATTATGCTGTCCGGCAGGACAATCTGGAAGTTGTGAAATATTTGATTATGTATTACACTTTTTTCTAACAGGCCTTAGACATTCATTTGTTATTATATAAGAGCAGTGGTGGCAAATAATGTACAAATACTTTGTTACTGTACTTTGGTAGATTTTTCAGGTATCTGTACTTTACTTGAGTAATTATTTTTTGACGACTTTTTACTTTTCCCTACATTTAAACACAAATATCTGTACTTTGTACTCTTTACATTGCCAAAACAGGTTCTTTACTTTCAACCTGCAGTGACATTATAAAAAGAAAATATGATGTTGAAACAAGGTATAATGCTGCAATGAACGACTGTTCATACCAAACAGTAGACAGTGCAGGAATAACTGCAGTAGTAAGACTGACATGAATGCATGCTGTGCACAGTTTACAGAAGTCCATTATGACAGTAACCTATGACTGACATTGAGTCACTGAAGAAATAACAAACACAACCCCAGTGGCAATCCTAGAGTCTGGGGAGACCAAGCAAAGAAGCTCATAGAATATTTAAAGGAATAATCCAGTGAAAAATGACACCAGGGTCTTTTTCTGAATGGGCATTCATGACCTCCAGAGAGTTTTTTCACTCACTGACCTGTACCGGGGGTGACCGTAGCAAAGTTACAGCCCCAAAATAGCTAACATGCATCGCTATGGGGCAATGCACAACATGCACTAGCTCTTTTAACAACTATTACCACTCAAAACAGCACTATGCACGCACTATTTTATAGTGCCAAAACAGAATAAGTTAAAACTTGTAAGAATTAGGAATTAATAGGTGATAATACAGCCTGTATTTGCCATGTTTGTTACACAGGCTTGCCTCCTTGTCTTTCATTAGTTGCTGTAACCCAGTGTTTAGCCTATTTGAGACCCAGTGTCTCAAATAGGCTAGTGAGGTTGGCACGGACATTCTCCCAGGGGGGCGGGAGCGCAGGACGGGAGGGGAGAAAAGAAACGGACTGGCAGGATTATAGCACACAAACAAATCAACCACACAGTTTAATTTCAAATCTACCAAAACAGAGGGAAGCTTAGTATTTTGAAACGTGAAGTCAGTGCTACTACTATATAAGTGTCCGCACCGAGACTGCAGTGTTGCCAAATTGGCTAAATCAGACGACTTTCCAGCTCTTCTTAGTGACTTTTTAAAAATAGTTTCTGGTGTTATTAGAGAGTTTTCTGATGTTTTGGATACTGGCATGAAAGCTGTCACTGCAGTTACTGCCTTCAACAAGCAGCGTATGCTGCCTTGAGTGTCTACCCCATCTCATAGGTGCTCAGGTTCACAGTAGCCTCACAGCAGTCCCAGCTTTAGCTTAGATAAAAAAGTCATAATTATGACATCAAAAAGTCAGCCAGCTTACAAAAATTAAGAACCACTGCTTTGGCCTGTTAACATTACAGAATGCAGATACTTTAGATGCATTACAAACATGTCAATTAGGCCTACTGATGTTTATGATATATTATTTTTAAATTATGATTGCAAATGCAAAAAACATCAACTTTCGGGAGTGGTACCTTGGAGCACTTTTATGTCCCACCAATGTCCAAATCAAACCTACTCCCTTGGAGACAGGTACAGACAGTAGCTAGACTTTTCACTTCTCCTCCTCGACCAGATCCACGGAGTTGACAGATGTAAATAAACCCACTAGAAGTGGATTCATTCAACTGGAAAAAGTCATTGGGCTGTTGCCATGTCAAAGAAAGTCAACTGCTGGTCATTATGGAAGAATATGGAATATGGACACTATGGAAAGAATGACTCTCTCTCTGAGGTGTGCTGCCAAAAAATGTGAAAAATACAGGAGGAAATTGAAAAAAAAAATTAAACTTCATAATTTCTTTTATATTTGAAATGTAACCCGTTATTACTATTATACTGTTACTATTAGTACTGTTGTTATTACTATTATTATTTCCCCTCTTCCTCTCCCATGTACTCTAAGTTGGTTCTAGAGGATTAGAGATGAAAGAAACAAAACAAACAACCATCCCCTTGGTTATGTTTTTTAAGTTTTGTGCCATAATGGACCCCTGTGTGAGCCTGCAGGGCACTGGCTGAGTTATGAAGGACTCAAAGAGTATGTATATATATATCAAGAAGTAATGCTTTTTTTTACACTAGAAAGTACTTTGATTATACTCCAGGTAGTAATTACACTTTTGGTCTAAACACAATTGGCAATAAATTAAAAGTATGAACATAATCTCTATGAGACAGGCTGGAGAGCAAATATTGTCTAGAAAACAAATGCTTTTGTGTTTACAGTGAAAACTTGGCAATTCTTCCTTATTATATTAATTTCTTACTAAGGATATTTGATACTCCAAATTACTGTGGTATATTTAGTTAATTTCTAGACTGGGTTGTGGTACTATAGGTAATTTTGTAATAATAATATCACATCAAGACATGCTGGATTATTTCATGACTTTAGACCACCATCCCTTAATTTGACTTGGTATGATATATTAGAGCATCAGCATTCATGCATTCACCACGCAGTACTGTGCTGCTGCTGGAAGCCAGAGGTCTCAACGCATCAGCAAGTTCCACAATTCTGTGTCAAATTCAAATTTAAATCTCTGTCTGAAAAATGGTATGAACAAACTTGATTGTTATCACTCGTTCCAGTGTGGTCTATAATCTGCTTTACTGTCATTGTGCTCTGAAGAATTAGATAAGCAAGACTTAACAGAGAGACAGAAGACAGAAAGAGACCACAGGTGCAGAGGGAGAAAGAGATGAAGAGCATCTGTCTACTCTGCTCCCGGCAGTAGAATGTTTGTCACCACGAGCTGCTCACTATAAAACTAGAAGCCAATTACAGTTAATGGCAAAATGAAGCATATGCTTGGATAGCACTGTTGTTGGAATCCCCCTCCTCAGAGGCGGAAGCAGGAGTGGAAATCACTTAATTCACAGTCCAGCTGACCCATCCACACAAAGTTTACCTGTTCTGCAGGGGTCACTTAGTACACTGCATTTCTGGCACAAAAACCAAGAGTCTTAATAATCATTCAGGGGCCTCTTACAGTTTGTTGTACACTGTGTGTCATTGCTCTAAATATTAGCATAATTAATAGATTATTAGGCTGCATATAAATGCAACAAATGTTGATTAACAAATTCTGAACACTAATGCCTCATCAGATACAGCCATTACAATATGAGCACAAGGAGCTATATGAAATGTTAATGTGACACCGATTCAAAGTGTCACATAGGTTATTTATTTTTAATCTAAAAATGACTTTAAATGAAGCAGCCTGTATGTCAGTTAATAGACCACTGGCAACATTTCATACTGACTCTGACAGATTCAACACATCACACTGTCCAATTAAGAGTCTGAATGAGGTTAAAGGAACATCAAGAACAATTATAACCAAGAGATTCATTTTGCTTTTGAAATGTTGGCAGTTGAGAGAGGGACAGCTATGAAAACGTACTTGTCAGCGAAAATAGACAAATGTAACGGTGTTGAATTTATTTTACTGTGGTTGCTTAATGTTTTCCTGTTATCAGAGAAGGGGGGGTGGGGGGGTATCCACTTGATGATGCATTTCTCACCTTCTCTCCAGTTTTTTTTCTCTGTTCTTAATCAGCACCTCTTAATTGACTTGGAGCATCCTCTCTTATCTCCAATCCTGTCTCCTGTCTCTCTCATCTACTTTCTATCATCTGAATTCCCAAGAGGTTCCTCCATCATTTCTGAGATGAATTTACACCTATTTTACAAGTAGTAACTTTCACTGCAGTGCCATGTCTGACAGCAACCCATGTTGCTCTTGGTATCTTTCTCTCATTTTCCTCTCTTTTAATCACTCCATACTCAATGAATGTATGTATATGTATGTATGTAAATATGTGTGTGTGTGTGTGTGTGTGTGTGTGTGTGTGTGTGTGTGTGTGTGTGTGTGTGTGTGTGTGTGTGTGTGTGTGTGTGTGTGTGTGTGTATACTGTATATATTAGATATATATAATGTCACATAAACTCTTGGTAAAAATTTCTGTTTATGTGAGCAGGCAAAGACTGCACAGAAATAATTGCAGAGCTACTTTTTACCCCTTCCCAAAAATGTATAAGTTCAGAAAACTACAGAATGTGTGAGTAATTGAAATGTTTCTTTTGATGCTTTTTTTAACATTGATCTACCAGTTTTGTTTCTTGTGCTGTGACTGCTATTAATAGCGTGTCTCTGGGTGGCATTGAGGAAAGGAATAGAGGCAGGGGGAACTGTCAGCATTAGCAGAGGATGAAGGGGAGGCAGCTGCATATAACATTAGACCCTCTCCTGATGGCCTTGGTGAAATTGTACATATGGGCTGCAAAATGAGCAATAGGCAGGAGATGTCTGGCGGCTTCAAAAATGCTTAGTTGTGAAACTGAGATGATCAATTTTGAACCAGGATGACTAATTACCAGTCAATTCACTGTATCTCAACCCACTTAGGTTCTCCATATGGGTCGCTCTTAGCAATAATAAATGGTTATGATGATGGTGAAGAAATTCTCTTGCTGGTTTTACAAACACAATACTGTTCCACATTTAAAAGCAAATTTTAAAAATAATTCCTACCAGTGGTTAAATCTTGCTCAGGTACTGTATATAAAATTCCCTCCACTGACGATAGATGATGGTCTTACCGCAGGACATTCATGGCAATGTCCATGATCTACAGGGAGATAGCACCATTACTTGCCTTGGGGAGTGAGGAAAACAAGAATTTAATCTCCCTTTAAAGCCTAGTGAGTCATCCTAGCAAGCGTGTTTGTTGTTTTCTTTATTCCCGAGTGAGATGGCAGATCCACTGGGAGCAAGAAAAGCCCATTCTGACCTTTTGCTAAAAAGGCATGTTTTTTGCCTTGCTTTTTCCATCTGGTGCACGCGCGCGCACACAAAGACACACACACAGACACAAAATAGACCCATGCACCCCCAATCCCTTCACCAAAACCCCTCCTCATCAGGAGAAGATCAGAATAAAGAAATAGCATTTCCTTTGCTGGCTGACTGTTGTGACAGGTGGTAATTTTTCTTTGCTGCTGCATACTAATATTAGACAGGTTGGGGAAACATAAAAGCTGAAAGCTTGTTGCTTAGACAGGTAGCACAAAAGTACACACTAAAAATAAAGCTGACTAATTTTGCAGTCTGGGAAATAACTCAAGGTAAGAAGGAACGGATAAAGAACAATTTATTCAGGACTTAAATTTAAATGTGTTATTTGTTGCTCTCAGGTGACTGAACGTCACAGAATGATTTCCTACCATCAATTGAGTGCTGCAACTAAGCAAAACACAGTGGTCACAAAAGATGCAATTACCAAAATTCCAAATCTACTTGTTAAATATATTTACTTACTTAAATGCTATAAAACTGCTCAAAGAAAGACACACGGTTTGAAATTGTGTGTGCAGTTGATTGATTAAGACCACTGAAGTCACCCTCTTCTCTTAACCTGTGTTGCAGTCAAGGTGGCTTATCTGCAGCAGAAAGAGCAGCTCGAGTTATCTGTTGCACTGTTTGCTCACCGTATCAATTTAATTAAATGCCATTGATTCCACAGGCTCACTCACTGCAGCTCTCCATTGTGTTGTGCTCCCATCTGAGCATGCTGAGTCCTTTTCAAACAGCACCTAGCTCAATGCACAGTGTAGAAGCTTTTTACCATCTGAGTCACCATTCACCAGCCAAGGGAGTTTTTCCTTGATGCTGTTACCAAGTTCTCATAGGGGAATGTTGGGTCTCTTTAAATTAAATTAAAGAGTATGTGTAAAGTGTCACGTTAAACCATGATATAGATTTTTTTTGCTGGCATGGCAGCAACAGACTTCTGTAGAGGGAAAGTACAATGAACTACACTTTGAGGATGACTGTTAGGTTATCCCTATCACTTTATCTCTCTAACATGTCAATAAAAAAGGTTGACTTTAATTATCTACATTTGTCCTCCAACAACAGTCAAGAGTCAAATTTGTTTTTGACTTACAGTGACCTTTACCATTGTGCTACTATCAGGTTGCACTTACATAAGAAGAACTTGTGAAAATATTAAACTATGGGTATCTGTTGAGAACTGTCGTTATCAAGAGTTGATAAATCTAATCAATCTCAAGTAATCTCAAATGTTTCAAGTCTTACTGGGAGGGGATGGGCAGATCAATTCATTCCTGAGATTAAATATCAATTCAGCACAAACAAGGAAAACAGCTGATAATTCTAACAGCCCTGAAATAGTATCATTTACATGCACCATTCATCTTTTAATCACTAAGTTTTCGAATAATCACTTAAATGGTTTTAAAAGGTTTTCTCTATTTAGTTTTATTCAATAATCTATCATTTTGTCAATGTTAACATATGGGCACTAAACATATTTAAAAATTGTTCAGTGGTTTCAAGTTTTGCCATGTAGACCTCCATTTATGAGAAAAAAAAGTTTAAAAAAAATCAAAATTACTTACCGCAGCATCTGCATTGTTCTTTTCCAGGTGAGCTAACACCATACCATTCTCTGACTGTACTCGATTATCAGCCAGAGATATGATGTGGCTCACCCAAGCCGCGAACTAATGAGATGAACTCATCATAGGTGAGGTGACTTCTGAGATAAACATTGATTATGACTGGAAATGGCCTTTTAGGGCGCTTTCCCACCTACCTCATTTGGTCCGGACT
>JANJYP010228750.1:0-10946 GCA_024605115.1 Rastrelliger brachysoma | reverse complement strand
TGGGCTGTCAGAAGGGAGCGGGATGTTCGAAGGCTCTGGGTTGTTTGAAGGCTCAGGTGAAGAAGCTGAAGGATCTGGAATGGGTGAAGGAGATGAAGATGAGGAAGACATGCCAGTTTATTACTATTTAGAGGAGAGCACTGGCTACATGCAGCCCACCCTGTCCTTCCTCGCCATCCTGCACACAGTCATCTCATTCATCTGTATTATCGGATACAATTGCCTCAAAGTAAGCTGCAGGGCAAAACAGTACTGCATATAATAATGGATCCCTCTGCCTCATAAATAAAAACTTAACCATTCTTGAAGTGCTGCTTGAGAAATTCGGTCCAAAACACTAAACACTATTTGTAATTTGTCAGATACCCCTGGTCATCTTTAAAAGGGAGAAAGAACTTGCAAGAAAGCTGGAATTTGATGGCCTCTACATCACTGAGCAGCCTGAGGACGATGATATTAAGGGCCAGTGGGACCGACTGGTCCTGAATACACCGTACGTATATAAAGAAATCATTTTTCTTCTGTCAGATGAGTAGAGCCAAAATGAATGAAAACCGTTTCATATGCCAAGACTTTTTTTTTAATACAATAAAAATTTCTCCTTTTTCACAGTTCTTTCCCAAACAACTATTGGGATAAATTTGTCAAACGAAAGGTGAGTTTGGTTTGTATTTTAGTAGCTTTGAAATGACTTTCATAGAGAAGTTTTATGTGAAATAAAATGTCTGTACCCAGGTTCTGGATAAGTATGGAGACATTTATGGCAGGGAAAGAATCGCTGAACTCCTGGGAGTAGATTTAGCCTCCCTGGATGTGAGTCAACAACATGAGAAGAAACAGGAGGAACCAGACAACTCTGTGTTTGCATGGTATAGTACCAATTTAAACAGCAAACACATGCATTTGATATTTGGATCTAAATAATAATAATATAATAAAACAAGTTAAACTGAATGTAACACATAATCAGATACTGTTATCTAATGCTGTGTCTTTTCAGGGCGACTACAATCGACATCAAGTACCAGATCTGGAAATTTGGTGTTGTGTTCACAGATGGTGTAAGCAAAACATTACATACTATGTACAAAATAGACACAATACTATAATATACTAAACTATACTGTGTCAGCAAAAGTACGTGAGTAACCCATGACTTAAATTAATCAAATTGTTTTTATCCCACTGAACGGTTTTCCCTTTTTTTGAATTTCTTTCAGACCTTCCTTTATCTGTGTTGGTATCTGATCATGTCTTTGCTTGGACATTACAACAACTTCTTCTTCGCCTGTCACTTGCTGGATATTGCCATGGGTGTCAAGACTCTTCGCACTATTCTGTCTTCAGTCACACACAACGGCAAACAGGCAAGTGTAGAAAAACCTTGATAGTATTTACATGTATTTATTTTTCTTTTGTATGACTAGATTAACTCTGTTGTCTTCTATCTGCCAGCTTATGATGACAGTGGGCTTGTTGGCAGTGGTGGTGTACCTTTACACTGTAGTTGCCTTCAATTTCTTCCGCAAGTTTTACAACAAGAGTGAGGATGAAGATGAACCAGATATGAAATGTGATGACATGATGACTGTAAGCTATGGTTGATCTAAAACAAAAATGTGCATCCGTATCTGCACTCCTTCCCATATTATGTGTATTCACTTGACTTTGCAGTGTTACCTGTTCCACATGTACGTGGGTGTGCGTGCTGGTGGAGGCATCGGAGACGAGATCGAGGATCCTGCTGGAGATGAATATGAGTTATATCGAGTGGTCTTTGATATAACTTTCTTCTTCTTCGTCATTGTCATCCTGCTGGCCATTATTCAGGGTAAAGACAATGCTGGTCTGCAAGACACTTTTCAAATGTGAAATTTCATTGGACATTAATATACAGTATGAGTAAGGTAACAATGTGAGGAGTTATTGGAGACCCCTTGAAACTGTTGGCATAGAAAAGGGAACTCCATACAGGTATGTTTGACACATAATAGATTGTATAATCACCTCTGACAGTAATGCTTCTGCACATGTACTGCAGGTCTGATCATTGATGCCTTTGGGGAACTCAGAGACCAACAAGAGCAAGTCAAGGAAGACATGGAGGTATAATATATGTTTCCATATTGTGACATTTTTTTTTAGCCTGCTGAATGTGAAACGTGGCTTTAACCCTCACTACTGGTTTTTGTGCAGACAAAATGCTTCATATGTGGCATTGGAAGTGACTACTTTGATACTACACCACACGGTTTTGAGACACACACTTTTGATGAACACAACCTGGCCAATTACATGTAAGTGTCCCTCCTCTGTGTTACAGTGTGTGCATTTATGTGTGCAAATGAGAAAACATTAACTTGTACGTCTTTTTCAGGTTCTTCTTAATGTACCTTATCAACAAAGATGAGACAGAGCACACTGGGCAGGTCAGTCTGATCACTTTTATTAAGTTTTCCACTGACTGAAGGTACAGGGTCTGCTCCTTTCACTTTCTCATCTCTTGCTGCATCGTCTGAAATGCTGTGCTTACATTCTCTGTTTCAGGAGTCATATGTCTGGAAGATGTACCAGGAGCGTTGCTGGGACTTCTTTCCTGCTGGAGACTGTTTCAGAAAGCAGTATGAGGATCAGCTTTCCTAGCCAACAAATACTTCACACATACGGAAGGAAAAGGACAACTATTGAACTTTTTGTGTTCATCATTCCTATGAAACTTAAAAAAAAAAAGAAAAAAGATTAACAGCATGAACATTGGAAATACTAGAAATTCTGGTAACTTCCAAGTAATTTTCAAAAATGTGCATTACAAAGACATTATAGTTTACTGGCGGCAAGAAATGTTTATTGTCCTATTGAAATGTTTATCTTAGTATAAGAGAACGTCAGAGAAGAAAGATGATTTTTATATGGGAATATCATATCAATATAGGGGATTCACACCAAGTGTATTTATGTGAAGTCATTTACCTAATCACATATCAAAGTGCAAAAAATGTTGCCTTATCACCAATAAAAGAAATTATGGGTTTCCATAAATTACTTTAAATTTGTGTTTTGAGATAATGAAACCTCTTTTTATGTGAGAATTTGATGAAGTGCATAAGGAGTAACACAAGTTGCATTAAGTACGTATACAGTAACAGAAGCTGTAGCTGCTAGAAAGTGACGTGTTAGCTTGCAGTTGCACTCAAATTCATCATACATTTTCTTTGTGATTATGTCACTTTTGCTCTATTATATTTATTGTCTAAATACATTTTTTTGTGGTAGTGGAGCTTTAATTCTTCATTGTAATGTGACTTTAATTTGATCTTGTGCTCATTAGCATCATACTGTATGTATAATGTATTTATGTGATCAGTAGTGACAACCACATTGTGGGTCCTATTCTGCAACATTTACAATTATTGTTCAATAAAAACATTTTATTGAGTTATATAAGTGGTCAAAAGGTGTTTATATTTGGATTGCCAGCTGACACCTTTGTAAATTACATTTTTTAAAAAATCTTAATTTTTTTTACAATTCAATGTAGTATTTTCCCTTCAAGTTAGCCAAGTTATAATAATTGTTTGTGCTAATATTTCACAATGATGGATAGACATATACCATTAATAACTCATGAGTTTTTGGGGGCCATTGTGGCTTTCCTGTTAGTGTGGACTTTGTTGGCACTGTGTTGGATTGATGACCTTAAGCAGAGAGTTTCAGCAGTTGATTTCTGTGTTGTATGAATTTGGGTAAAAGGAAGAAAGGTGTAGTGAGATTGATTTGAACTTTTAATTCCGTAAATGTAAAACCAAATTGATGTTAAAGATAAATAATTAAAAAAAATAGTTGAATCATGCTGTTCAAGTCTTTTATATAGTAGTTATAACTGTAACTTTACATAGCACCCTTTATACACAAAATGCAGCTCAAAAAAAGCAATCCAATTAAAGTACAGTTAAAATGTTTACAATGTATTTAAAATGAGGAAACAAAATACAAAAAAGATAATGAAAAAAAATATACATTTCAAAACTTAAACAGTAATCACAACTATATTATGTAACAGCAGCAACAATGTTTTTCATACCCTGAACCACTTTCACCATCATCTTCTTAATAGCTGTAATCCTGTGAAGTTGAGCAGTAGTGCATCAATTGACAATGGTGATGTAATAGATTCTGACTGAAAAGAAAAGGTCTCAGCTGATGTTTCTGTTTTCTGACTTAGAGTCACAGACTTCCATAGTTTAGCTGCAGAACAACAGACAGTTGCAAACACTGCAGTGGTTTGTGCATCTTATCTTATCACAACCCATTTTCATACCAAGCTGTTGACCTGTGGCCCTGCGGAACATCCCGGCTGAATGGGGATTAGGGCTGAGCATTAAAAGCCTCGTGCTTTTTCACTTCGCCCTGTCCTCAAACATTTCTCTCAGAGTCTCTCATGACACACTGAGTGTTACGATGAATATCTCTGGGATCCATCAGGGGATGCTCAGGATGTATGGTGAGTTGATGCTCTTCTTCGATGTTATGACATTTGTGAGTAAAAATGTTCACCTCTCTCATAAGCAGCTCTAGGATACGTTTAGTCATCTGTAAATTAAATGGTTATCATTTACAAATTTGACATCTGTTCACTATATCAAACTTGATGTTGATCTTGTTCATATAATGTAATTTTAGATATATTTCCTGTCATCATAAGAACTATTAAGATTTTTTAATGTTTTTTATGTTTTGGTAAACTGTGATGATACTGAATAAATGTCGTAAATGTATCTCAAGTCTCAAGATAAATGAGTTTCAAAATGATTTTGAATGATTTTTTTTTAGTGATTGTCTTTTTTCCATTTTAAACAAAATATCAGTATTTATTTATATGTATTTTTATTTGATATGTATTTTTCAACATTAATGTAATCATTTACACTCAGTGGTCACAGCTGATGAAACATAATATCAAACAGTTGCCTAAAAGATTAGTAGACCTGACTAGACATCAGTGACTGTAGTGGGTTTTTCACCAGATCTTGGTGTTAGTGTATGTGCTACAATATAGTGTGTACAAGCATTTTTTATTACTGTACATGTAGAACGAGTACTGTAGATCCAGATGTGTGCAGTGTGATTATGCTTGATCATGCGCACACTGGTCAACATTATCTGTTTAGCCCCACTTCCGCAGTCTCTTGATCCCCCAACCATCTGACTGCCTCTAATCTGTGGGGATGATAGAAATGTTCATGCTTTAATCCAGCTTTATACTGCATCCACTGCTACTGTGATCACTGTGACAATGCTTAATACTGTCAATAAGCGTTGGATGTTTACTGCAGCGTCATATCTCCAACAATCCCTCCTTTCTCCTGTTATTTTTGTTCTCATCCTTATCTCATCTCTTGTATCAAGGTGGATTTATTTTCAAACAGTGGAAGAAAAGGTTTCTGCTCCTGACAGCTGAAGGCAGCCTTCTTGTGTGCCATGATGCATCATCACCTCCTGACAAGCTGGTACTGTTGCAGAGCCATTGTGAGGCCATTGTGGAAGGCAAGGACATCCTAGATCTGCCGAAGTTACCCTCCGGTGGATTCAGGGATTGCTGCTTTGCGTTGATCCTCACGCAGAATAAATACCTGCTACTGCTGGCTGACACCGCTGCAGACAGCAGGTCTGGTGGTCACTATGCTTTCTCTACAATTGTTTTGGCTTGTTCCATGAGAATGATATACTGTCCACACTGTTGATTCATCTTTGATTGAACTATAGTTTTAAATTAAACAAATTTACCACCAGTTACTTGAAAGACTTGCCATCAATCTAATAGGGGAAAACAGCAACCCTGGGTTTGTCCAAAAAGGACTTACCCTGGCCCTAGCACTAACAAACTAAATGGTATCCATGATCTTAATAACAACCCCACAGAGGTTAAATACCTGTAACTCTCTGTCTGTCAGTTAGGAATGAAGAAGCCCCTTGGATGAGAGGTGAAACATCTGTGAGAAACATATCTTTAACCAAGTCCAGTTGCCCTCAACTCAATGACTAAGTGTAAAAACAGACACAGCACATTTACACAAAAAAATAGGTGTAACTTGTGATTTAATACACTTCAGAGAAAGGATTGTGGATTTTCAGACAGAGAAAGATTTGCTGTTTCCCCCTATTTCCTGTCTTTATGCTAAGCAAAGCGAACTTGGCTGGAGTTTTAACAAACAAATAGGATTTTTCTGACTCGGCATGAAAGCTAAAATTAGAAATATGTATTTCTCAAAATGTTGTGCTATTTTTACTTGTACTTGTGTCTGTTAGTATACTCATTCTTTCCTCCTCTCTTTACTTCTCATATCTATATCCTGTGTTCTGCGTAAGACATGGTATGCACTCAAATTTATAGTTTAATGGAGAATGAAGGTAATAACAGAATAATTTCTTACTTTTCAGTCAATGGCTGAATGTGCTGAAAAAAGTGAAAAAGGTGAGTTAATATAACATTTATTAGGATATTTTTGTTGTAAAAGACTGTAAATGCCAACCTCATGGTGGCATTAAAGGAAAGTCAATGAATTACCAGTCCAAGTCATTGAAATTCGTCCTCTGGAAACCATGAACATCTGTATCAAATTTCATGACAGTTCATCCAGAGGTTGAGATATTTCATTGTGAGGTCAAAGTGGTGGACCAATCAACAGGCTGATATGTCTAAAAACTGTTATTCATTGTGTTGTGAGATTTTCTTTCAAATATATGTGTATATAGATAGATGATAGATAACGTGCATCTGAATAAAAATTTAAGTTGTTTTTCAATAATATTTTTATTTTTCCTGCAGAGTATCCCATCACCTCTCAGTCCATGTAAGAGACATCATGTGCCACCACAAAGCATTATTCTCAACGATTTGGTGCCTGAGCAAGAAAAAGATCCACTGACTCCACCAGCCAGCAACGCAGAGGCGCCATCACCGGGGCCAATGACTTGTGGTTCACCAAAGGAGAAAGGTGAGTTTGTGATGTGTTCTTGTTCATTATCTGGTTAAACCACTGTGTGTTCAACCATTTGTTATTAACATGCCACTTGTGTGTTATCTTCAAACAACAGATAGGAATTCTCCACGTACAAAGTATTACAAAGGAGGTACACATTCAGTAGGGTGTCTGCGTCATGGCACTATAAGTAATGCCCAAGCAATGAGGGCAGTTTATCTACTGATGGGAGGGGCGGCTGCTTCCTCTGCTATGGGTTACCTGGGCACATGCTCACCCACTAATCTGGAGGTCAAAGCTCCTGACATGCCACTCAACACGGATTTCTCTGGTATGGGACCAACAGGAGCAGGAATGTACCACACCGGCAGCTCTGCCATCGACCCCACTCACTTTAATAGCTTTGACTTTGAGGTGGCAGACTCTGATTTTGATGCTTTTGACTGTGGGGGTTTTACTTTCTAGTAATGTGCTGGAAGATGGTGTTGATCAAACTGAAAATGTGTTATTGGATATTTCATCATTCACCCATCCATCCATTATCTGTATCCACTCATCTTTAAAGAGGGTCATGGGCGAGATTGGTCAAATATCAGAACCAAATATTAAGGTTTTCAATTCAAGATGAATAAAATCTGCTTCTTGAAATGCAGTTAATACTGTTGCTTTGGATTATTGGTAAATAATTTGCCTGAATGTTTCGGTTCTTTAAAATATTGTGCTGTATTGCTTTAAGCACTGTATTATTCTACTACTACTGTGTATGATATGTGGTATGAGATCATCAACACTATTGTGAATATGATAAGAGTTTTGTTGAATACATATTCTGCTTTACTATGAGTATAGGCATGTTTGTTTTAAAGTCATAAATGCATTCATATCCCTGTTAGTCATCACCAGACAGTTCAAGTTAATCTCTTTCTAACTGTGGGCAAATAAACCTGCAAGGGCTCTTCCCTCAACATTATGGTGTGCATGTCTTATGCAAATACTCAGTTATGTTCTATGTTCTTGGTTAAAAGCACATTTTGAGCACATGTCATTTGCATTAATAAAACAGATACATGGAAATTCATTTCATTTGCCTACATCATATTTTGTTGATTCCTAAAAAACACAAACGATGGATTGAAAGCCAAATATGAGATAATGTTGTGGATGTGGTCGTAATGACTTGTCAAAACCATTGTATCACAAAGTTAAACATTTGCAGAAGGAAACAGGTAACAGATACAACATCGACACTGCAAAATAATCTGAATTATTTAGAAATAATCTGTGTCAGCCTTAACCTGGGTGCACCAGGTGTATTGTTTAGCACCAGAAGTGATTGTGAATGTGATGAATTTGTTGAATACCTGACATGTTATATTATGGGCATAAATGGTGGTTATGCAATGGATACTAACAGAATATTTAGTTGGAAAGAACATCGCTCACACTCTGCTCATGATTACTGTAGTACTCCCTGTTAGTGGCTTTAATTGAGAAGCTGGCTCATAAAGTGAGACAAGGGCGTGGTCCTGAACTCCGATCTGCTTAAAAGACCAATAATCATTTAAAGAGCTCACACAATTTTAGCTGTGTGCTCGTGCTAAGCTCATGAACTAATACAGAAAACATAAATAAGCCCTTCCAAGAGCATTATATCCTGCCACTAAAATACAGGAAATATGAAGCTTTTTGTGAAATATCAAAACATTTCTTTTTCATTTTTCGAATTGATTTGTTCTTTTGGACTTTAACTATCATTATTTACATAATATGTTCATCATATTTATGTATGTTAAAATATGATTTTGTTTCATCCTAAATAAGATAGCCTTTTAAATCAACTTGTCTGGTTTACTGCAGAGACCCCAAACAACATAAGGCACAAAAAATAGACTGAAGATAGCAGGTTTATTTTTAGTTGAACAAAACATTCATATCAGTTGGCTAGACAACACACTAACAGATGGGTGATGTGACATACTGATTCAGAGAGATTTCAGTATGAAAATAGGAACCATTAGTTGCATAATTCAGGTCATTGCATGAGGTACTTTTAACAGCAACAAACAGTTTGAGAGAATAAGATATACTGCACATTGTCTAGAGGTGACAGAAATACTTAATTTTTGGAAGCAAACATTTTTAGCAATATTTTTCTATTAGAGAGCATTGTTATAACGTTTTATTCAAAGAAGTAGCATGAAAACAATCTATCATGTTCATTAGCCTCCCTCTGACATTACAAAAAGTGTATCTGTCATTTTCATTTGGGAAGAAATAACATATTTTAGATTTACTATGTTGAACACAAACTCCTTGATTTGCGATAATAAAAGTGGGCACATTTCAAAATGACAATATAGCCATCTGTCATATGGTGCACAGACCCAAAAAATACACTCTTCTATCTTACCATTTTGTAATGACTTCATATAATTGCTTTCTGTTTTTGTTTTAACTAATGCTTTTAAAATATAGCAATGTACTGAAGTTGTGAATAATCCCAGTCAAAACCACTGTATTCTGTTCATGTTCAAGTTTATTATATAGCTCTTTAAAGGGTTTAAAAGCTTTAAAGAGTTTTAGCAGGGATTTGAGGATGGGCACTGAAGGGGCTAGACTGCCATGAAGCATGAAGAGAGACTTTGTTCCAAAGTTGACTGAAAACGCGCTATCACCCCTGCTCTTAAGTCTTAACAGAAGGATGGCGAGTAGAAATTGGTCATCAGACCTCAGTGTCCTTAGAGTAATGTAGGCTATTTTGATGGGAAATGTAAGGTGGAGCCAGTCCTTTCAGAGATACTGTATTTCGTTCAGGTCAGTGAAAGTGACCTGAATGAAATACAGTATTTGCAAAGAGTTAATGTTGATAATGTTGTAATAATAAGAAATATACACATGCGTATGCATGTCCGTGTGTGCATTTTAAACAACCAGTGCTGAATTTAATTTCCTGCAAAAAGAGATGCTCTGAACTTCATGTGTTATGAACTTCATGTGCTATTACTATAAGCTATTACATATGTTTCTTAATGCAGAGCAGTAATACAAAAAGTGCATTTTGTATGATGACATATGCAAAATGGATACCTTGCTACTTTTAGGCCAAAATATACCAGAGGTACCACAGTGCTGTGTCATTTGATGTTAATTTGTAACTGTTTGTTCACTCATAAATTTCAGCTTTATAATTTGATAGCTAAACACAAAGGAAGACTACTAAATGAGCGTTTATAGTATTTCCTGCAAACATTAAAAATATGTGCCAAAAAATATTTATAACTTCCCTTAAACATTTGGCTCAAGCTTGTTCTTGTTAAAAGAAACATTACTGAGCTTAAACACAATAAACTCTGTTTTATTTTCATTTAAATTTAAGAAATTAATGGACATCAATGATTTGATATCCTCAAGACAGCCTAAGTTGAAGCAGAAATGTAGGCTATAAAGTTTCATTTCAGTTCATTTCACACATAATGCAAATGAATTGCATATTTCCTAAAATAATGATAATTTGTTGTTGTTTTCCTCAGATAATAATAATGTCATTACTTTATTATTACATTATTTATTCACTTAGCTTGTTGTCACCCTCTTCGATCAATTTCAGTATCGATCATATAAAAAGAACTCTTGGTTTATTCTCGTAATATTATGTCTGTTTTCTTGTAGAATTACAACATTATTCTCGTAATCTCCTTAACACACACACACACACACACACACACACACACATATATATATATATACATATATATATATATATATATATATACTGTCAGTGTGTCTGTACGTCTGTACCGTCGGCGGTAACAAACGACGGAGGAGGCAGCGGAGGATTTCTCTCTCGCCTCCTCCCGTACTCTCTGTTGCGGGCAGCGCTGGCTGTTGAGGCAGTGAGGCAGGAGCGAGTGGCAGCAGCGGTCTCAGCAGCAGTAGCAGGGCCCTCCCCTCTGTCTCTGCAGATAA